>JAKCPI010019332.1:0-35841 GCA_023213315.1 Euborellia annulipes | reverse complement strand
TTGACAGATGCATTACTGTTTCGGCCCAACTCAACAGCCATCTTCAGAACATAAGACATCCACACATAATATTTGAATAGAAATAATAAATAAATGTCTAAAAACTGCGTTATAACAATAAGATAGTATGATACATATACAGAGCAAATTTATTAAAAATGTTTAAAGCCAATCGTGTATCGTGAGATATAAAATTATAACATGAATATGTATATGCATAGGCGCCGGAACTGGGGGGGGCAGAGCATTGCCCCCCCCGGCATCTTCTACAGGGGGGCAGAGGGGGGGCAACATTTCTTCTTTTATTTCATTTATTTTTAAAAAATGATATATTTTCTTTACTTTTTTGAAAATAAAATCTTCTAAATTAAAAAAAAAAATTAAAAAGAGTAAAAAATTCATTTTTTTTCAAATTTTTTCCAAAGAATTTTGATAAATCACATTTTATTTAAAATTTTTAAAGTTTTATAGTAGATTTGTTTTTGTTTTATACCATTTGAACATATTAAATTATTTTAATTTTCTTAAAAATTCTTTTTGCCCCCCCCTGATTCAAATTCGTTCCGGCGCCCCTGTGTGTGTATGTATACTATCATACTATCTTATTGTTATAACGCTTTTTGGACATTTATTTATTAATTCTTTTTCAAATATTATGTGTGTGGATATCTTAAGTTCTGAAGATGGCTGTTGAGTTAAATGAAACAGTAATGCATCTGTCATGAACTAATAAATTATTAAAAATTTTTAAAAATTTTTTGATTATATATACATACCATCCGTTAAACCTGTCCAAGTAATAAACTACGAGATAGCGTTATTCTTAATAAAAACCTTTGATATAAACTACCAATTAATTTATCCAAAATATATCCAAAAAAGACTTGTTAAAAAAAAATTTCTCTTTATTTATAAATCTAGAGGTGAATACAAAATTTTGTGGCACTATTTAACTATTTAGTACTATAAAAAATAAATCTAGTGTGACACTCATCATGGGCGTAACTTAGAGAATTTGGCTGGGGGGGCCATGGGAATTGTTATCCTCGTTGGGGGGGGGCACCAGTATTCTTGAGGGGGGAGGGGCGGCACCCCCTAGTTACGCCCATGCACACCATTCAATTTCCGAATGAACAATTTCCGAGGTTAAAAGAAAGTTCTATAAAATTCAGTTAGTCACACGATATTTTTTTTTATAATGATTTGTTTATTCATTAAATGAAATTTATCGAGCAGTCGGAAATCACTTGTTGGATTCATAAAAAAGAAAAAAGAAAAAAAAAGATGATTTGGGGCATATTTTTCTTTGAATAGAGTAAAGGGGAAAAGCCCACGAATCAATCGCCTTCTTCCCTTTTATTTTTGAGTACTTAAGTCTTTGAGAGAGGAAAAAAGTGCCAAAGAAGAAGGATGGATGAATCTTCTGAAATTTTAGTAGATTTTCTCTCTCTCTCTCTCTCTCTCTCTGTATTCGTAGGGAGAGATGTTAGGGGGATATATACAACAAGGGCTGTGAAGGGCGAGGTGGGGTTGTAAAATTTCTCAAAGGACAGTCCCTGTCGAAAGTTTGTACCCTTGGAGGGGAGAGAGAGCATTCCAAGGCCAAGCTCTCTCCTCTTTTCTCTTAGGGCCAAAAGGACCGGAGGGATGATGATGGAGTAGAAGAGAGAGACCATCTATCGCTAAATGAAATCTTGATTGGTTACAGTCAAAAAAAAAAAAATAAAAATAAAAACTCCCCCTTATAACAACATTTGTTTCATTAATTCATATTCAAATCATTTATTTATTATTATTATAGCAATAATAAATAAATTTTGTTTGTTTTTAATACAAGTATTTTCATATTCACCAGTCACACCGCCTGTTTTTTTTTTTTTTTTATCTCAAACTTAATATATAGGCAGTGACGTAGCAGAGGTTTCTACCGCCCAGGGCAGATGCCAAATTTGATGCTCCCTTATGATATTTTTATAAAGATAAAACTTTAAAAAAAATTTTTTTGAGTTCAAATATTAATAATAAATTATATCATTACAGTACAATTTTTTTTTTATTACAATACTTTAAGAAAATTTATTGTTATTTATTGTACTTTAATGTATGCTGTTGGAATATAGTTTTTTTTTATTTATTTTTTTCTCCCTGAAGAATATAATTTTTTGATTTCAAAAAAATATATATTTTTTATTTAACAACAAAAATTGCGACGTATGGTATACTAGCCGCGCAATCCGCCTTCGCGGAGCCCCCCGCCTGCTGGCTTGGGCCCGCCTGCGGCGGACCCTCTCCGTTTATTATTCATGGGCCGTGCTATGTCATACAACTCGAAACAGAAAATTAATATATCCATAAATGAGGCCTAACCCACATTTCACTTTTTTTGTTTTATGCCTTAATACCTATTAAATCATTAATTCCAGAGTAGTAGGCCTACATGTGCTAAAATCTAGCGATAAAAACGAGAAAGTTGCTTAGGACACTACGATATTTTTTAAAATATAAGTTATGAAGAAAAAAAGAGAAATGTGGGTTAGGCCGTTCTGGCGCTGAAGGCCTCAAATATACTCAGCTGGCTCATTAAGAATTATTTATATACATATAGATCTCTTTAACGTAAGAAAATTATCATTGTCTTTGTTAAAATTATTTATACTAGCCGCGGCGCCCGCCTAATCAAAAGAATATAAAAATATTTCTCTATACATTTCCTATGGGAGAAATCGTAACCTTCGGAATTAATAACTTTTTTTTTTTTTTTTGGAAAGGTGCACAAAAGCCCAAAACCCATAAAAAACCAAAAATACACACAGGCCAAAAAAAAAAAAAAAACCTAAAAAACTCAAAAGGTTATAGGAATTTCGGGACGAAAATAATTTTCCTGTAATCCTTTTAAGGCATATATAATTTCGTTTCAAAATTCTATCGGGAAGTTGATCAAACAGAGCGTGACAGACAGATAGATAGATGGACATCAGCGAATCATATAAATAGAAAGATTCCTTTGAGTCAGAAGAAAATAAAATAATAATAATAAAATAGGTTTATTTCATAATTTACAACAAAAATTACAATCGCGCTCGTGGCGCTGTAATCGAACGACTTTACTTGCGGCTTCAGACCTGGGAATTTTTTGAGCCCCAGGAATTTGTTTTAATAGGAAAAAAATCTACCCTCTTTTTAAGAGATTACAAATCCTTAATTTTATCCATTGGAAAGCAATGGGTTCTAGTCTCTCCTTATTAAAAATTAAAGCAAATGAATTATAATAAGATGTTGATAATAGATTGTATCGGCCTTAGCAATGTATATTTGTCCATCCTGAATAATCTAGACGCCCAGATTTAAATATTATAAAAAATTGTTTATAACCTTATTTGTAATTTGAAAATATATTATAAATTAATTTATAAAATTGTCATTTGCAAATAAATAATATGTTTTCAAATAGGTCAAAGGCACGCTTTTGTGAGATTTCGTTTTTATTAAGATGTATTTTGGGTCAATGTACTGAGGGTTCATTGCTTCCCCAGCATTTATCATATAATAACTGTATTTGATAATTAAATTTTATATACATTTGAGACTTGGCCGTGTTGACTGATGAGCATCTGACAACTGATATGCAAATTTTGTATTTTTTATATAATTTTGTATATGTTTATATATAACAACTCTATCTGCATCTCAATGGTGTGCATCTTGAGATTGCCAATAATGTAAGATCTGATGTTTTTTATAATTTAAAAAATATTTTATGTTGTTGTATTACAATTATTATTTATGCTCATTTCAGCTCTAAAGAACTGATGATG
Source organism: Euborellia annulipes (assembly GCA_023213315.1). NCBI lineage: Eukaryota > Metazoa > Arthropoda > Insecta > Dermaptera > Anisolabididae > Euborellia > Euborellia annulipes. The sequence continues at coordinate 32,026 of JAKCPI010019332.1, read as the reverse complement.
GTTTTATCTAATTAAACCCGAAACGTTTTCTGATTGGAGATTTTTATTCGATAGAGGCTCCTTTTTTGGCTGACATCCTCTCTTCCTTCATCATTCTGAATTATAATAAGTATAAGGGTGTTTTATGGCTGGTGGAATTTGTATCAGGAATGAAAGGTGGAAGTAACAGCAGCTCTGAGGATGGCTTTAACCAAAGCCGAAACGTCGGCTGCTGAAATATATTTTTAAAGAAAAGATTTTGGCTGCGTTTTCTTCCACCTTTCATTCCTGATACGAATTATAATAATTGGGCCAGCCTACGGGCTTGGTCTAGTTGGTAGCGTGACTACCTTCTATACCGAACGTCGTGGGTTCGGACCCCAGGCAGTCCCATGATTTTATTTAAGGCATTTGGATACTCAATGACTTAAATAGAAATGCCTGAACCCCCAATAGATATTATAAATAATAAACTGAGAGAGTGTTAATATTGTATAAAAATTGTCTTAAAAATTTCGGCCTCTGGCTTGGCGCACAACCCGCCTAAGGCGACCTTCATATAAATAAGAATTCATAATAGACATTTTTTTGTATTAGAGATCTTGTATATATTCTTTTTATTTAGTGTGGGTCAGCAGTGAGTGAGTGAGTGACACGTGCCCTAGTCCCTAAGATCAATTCAAGAGGGTCATTTCACCCCTGGCCCTTTTTTTTCCCTTTTGATATTAATCGAGTGACTTATGAATTCACAATGTCTTCCTATCACAACCGTTTGAAATCGTCAGGTTGCACGCAGGTGATATTTTGAATGTATAATTTAAAAACATTTGTGAACAATTTTCATTCCTTTAGACCTTTGCGCCAACTAGTGGCAATTATCTTAATTAGTTGGGATCGTTTATTACATTTTAACAAGTGATTTATTTTTGAATAATTATTAATAAAATAAATTGAGATTATTTGAATTATGTCGACTTCAAGAAAAAATTGCTGTAATAATACATCACGTCAGAAACCTAGAATGGATGTGAAAGTGAAATTTTATACATTTCCAGATAGCCTTGGAAATAGCAAAATTTAAACAGTGGATAAAAACAGTAAAAAATTATGTGCAAGTCCAATTAGATAGAAATTAAATTACATAATTAAAATGAATTTTGAGATTAAACTCGACGCATGTAAAAAACTCATTTTGTTAACCAGGTTCTTAATATTCATGACATTTATTTCATAATAAAAACTTAACCTTAAAGCTTTTTTCGATTTCAGAGAAAACCCAAAAGACTGGGTACCAAATAAAAAATAATATAAAAAAAAAATTTAAAAACAACGCTTTTATAAATGTACTAAAAAGAGAAAAATAATTATGTATAATTTCTTTAAAATTATATTAAAAATTAATATGTTACTAAAACTAAAAGCGTTGGGCGCGGGATTTGCAAATTTTAATTGTATAAATTATCCTATTATACGTATGTTTTATGAATACATTTTCATACCATAGACGTGGCGGGTAGTTAGGCAAAGTGACTCAAATGTACTAGTTAGATTAATTAATTTTTTATTTTTTTGATTCATGTATCGGTGAATTAAGGTTAGTATATCCTCTGCAATGGAAATTGCAAGAGATTGTTAATTTGCGCGCCCAACGCTTTTAGTTTTAGTAACATATATAATTTTTAATATAATTTTAAAGAAATTATACATAATTATTTTTCTCTTTTTAGTACATTTATAAAAGCGTTGTTTTTAAATTTTTTTTTATATTATTTTATTTAACTCTTTTTAGTTTTTGTGATAAAATATTAATACGTATGAGTTATATACATATACACGATACAATAAGACAATTTGTATTTTAAAAGAAGAGAAATTTTTGATTATAAATTCCACCCCCTCTTTTTTTTTGATAGGCCGAAATTAATTGACCTACAAAGATGAGACACATCAAATATTTGCATTGTCACGGGAGTTACATATGTGTTTAAAATTTCAAAGCTCTAGATTACCTAGAACTGGTCGTAATTTCGATCGCTAACTTTGTCGGACCGAACAATGGAAATTGATTAATTGGCCGCCAATCTCAATGTAATTAATTTTTAATAATTTTGAATAGCACATTTTGTAGAGTAAAGTCTATTTAACACCTCTGCCAATGCTCAAAACTCTAAATTAATTATAAATAGGAGAAATTTTGATTATAAAACATCCCCCCCCCCACTTTTTTTAATCGGCCGCCATTTTGTAATTAATTCACCTACAAAGATGAGACATATCAAATATTGCATTGTCACGGGAGTTACATATGTGTATAAAATTTCAAAGCTCTAGGTTAAGTAGAACTAGTCGTAATTTCAATCGCTAACTTTGTCGGACCGAACAATGGAAATGTGATTAATTGGCCGCCAATCTCAATGTAATTAATTTTTAATAATTTTGAATAGCACATTTTGTAGAGTAAAGTCTATTTAACACCTCTGCCAATGCTCAAAACTCTAAATTAATTATAAATAGGAGAAATTTTGATTATAAAACTTCCCCCCCCACTTTTTTTAATCGGCCGCCATTTTGTAATTAATTCACCTACAAAGATGAGACATATCAAATATTGCATTGTCACGGGAGTTACATACGTGTATAAAATTTCAAAGCTCTAGATTAATTAGAACTGGTCGTAATTTCAATCGCTAACTTTGTCGGACCGAACAATGGAAATGTGATTAATTGGCCGCCATTTTGAATTTTTTGAATTTTTAATAATTTTGAATAGCACATTTTGTAGTGTAAAGTCTATTTATCACCTCTGACAATGCTCGAAACTCTAACTTAATTATAAATAGGAGAAATTTTGATTATAAAATTTTACCCCCACTTTTTTGATTGGCCGCCATTTGAAAATTAATTGACCTACAAAGATGAGACATATCAAATATTGCATTGTCACGGGAGTTACATACGTGTATAAAATTTCAAAGCTCTAGGTTAAGTAGAAGTGGTCGTAATTTCGATTTGCAAATTTGTCGGAAAACCAGGAAAGCAAGTTAATAAAAGCGTTGTAAAAATACAAGAATTTGTAGTAATACTCATTTTATAAACAACGAAAAATAGGAACATCCGTCTTATTCCCTCGATTTTTCATGAAAGCGAAAATATTATATAAAAAAATATATTAATACAATCCTTGAGACGCATCCAGCGATTAAAAAATCGTGAATTACTAAAAGCTGCTAGTAATTTTTACTAATAAATAATAAACTAATAAGTACTAATAAATCCTCCTTTTGGTCACAAAGACCAATTCACCCCGGAAGAAGTAGATGAAACATACTTTGCTTCTGTAAGGATACATATTGAACGGATTAATCAACGAATTAAGGACTTTAAAATTTTATCTAAAGTACCAAATTCATTATTTCCTCATATTGATGAGAACTTGAATATAAAACGAATGATTTGGATTTAAATGTGACTTTGCCGCTTATGACACTTTCAAAAGTATTTGTTTTTTTCAACTACCCCATAGACATGATTTGAGTTGAATATTTTTTTTCTCTTTTTCATCATTCTGGCCGCCTATAATATTATTGAGCATGCGAAGTTGGACTATTAACTTCATTCTTGAATGACTAAACCAGCGAGGGTTCATTTATTTATAACCACATTGTAAGTAGCACACACTATAGTGTGAGTGAGAAAGTGAGAGTTATTTTAATGTAAACTAAGCTGTATGTTTGCCTTTATACATGTCTAGAGTCCTGATGAAGGGCGGCGTTGAGTCCCCCGAAACGTCGACTGTATAGTAGAATAAAATTTGGCCTACCTCCAGCATTTTTCATTTGTCGTTCATCAATAGTAATTAATTATAGCCTATTTAGCCTTTGAACTATAGCTCAGATGAAACAATTTGCAAGAGAATAGAATTTTAAAATCATTTGTTAAAATGATGTTACAAAAAATCAAAAGAGTCAGGTCAAGATTTAGATTTATATTTACTTGAAATACACCTGTTGCTAATTTATTGTATTCGCCTTCACAATTGTTGAATAGCAGAATGATGAGATCAATAAAAATTAAAAACTTGAGACTTTAAATGATTTCCGATGGTGTGTATCAAGAGATCAAAATTATTATTATGACAGAACTTTTTGAAGTAGAAGAGAAAGTATTAATTCAGGATTCTTTTTTAAGCTTATATGAGTAAACTATGATTAATTCAGGATGTTAAGACGAAATTATCGAAGGCAGGAGTCATTGTTTAAAAATTAATTCAACCCAGATCATATGTGGTGAGAACATGTCAGGGTGAACAACTATACAGAAGAAATTCCGTACATTTAAGGAAGTTGAAGTTCATCGGTCAACGTTGATTAATCGCCTTCAATCATCCTCAATAAGAACCTCATGGCGAAGAGAGAAATGTTGGATATATTTAGGCCTCAGATGACGAAAAAGGACTTAAACGAAATTAAAAAAAAAAAAAAAAAATTATAGCCTAAATAAATCTTAAATTCATTGTTTTATTAGACAGCATAGAGGTAGAAATCTCACAAGTCTGAGGTACGCTTTTATTCAAATTATATTGCAACACATGAATTCTGAAACTACATGGGAATTTTGAAGAAAGAATTTTCTGCTTGTGTAGTGATTTTTTCAATTTTAATTAATTAAGGAGAATCCAAACAAAGGAGTTGTGCACTTTAATACCTATTTACAGTTTAGCTTCCCATTCAAAATAGATTTGTATAGGAGAGTTTTTGATCACCGGATGCCCTAAATGTCAAAAAAAGTAGTGCTTATTGTGATCTCTCTGAGTGTAGGCCTATATCAAGTTTCTCTGTGTGTCTTAATGAAGCAGTGACATTTCGGTTCCTGTGGTACGCGGAAACACTTCGATCTCTATCTCAGGCCTTAGAACAGACAGGTAGAAAGATCATTCAACTTTCTTTTTGTTGAAAAACTTTTTTGTAAAAAAAGAATATAGGTGTATGTAATTATAGGAAATTCTGTCAGTGATAACTAGAGACCGGAGTTTAAGTAAAATGCTTATTGCTCAATTTTATAAGCAAGACATTTCGATATTGTAATTTCTATCACGAATTAATGGAAAAACTAAGTGCATTGAGATTGCATTTCTTATGCTTTTTTGCGTTTTTGAGTTTTTATGCTTTTTTTTCCCTTTCGTGCTTATTTGAACTTATTTTACGAATATTTATAATTTTTTTTTTTTTTATTAAAAAACACACTTTTTCCCCATTCGCACACGCATACACCAGGGGACGTATATAAGGGGGGGGGGGGCCCGCCCCCCAAAAAAAAAAAAAAAAAATTTTTTCCAAAAACCCCCGCAGTGCGAAAAAATATAGCCCTGTAAAAAAAATTTTCCGCAGGGTGAAAAAATTTGGTTCCGCAAAAACAAAATTTTTCGCAGGATGGGGCGGAATAAATTTAGTTTATTAAAAAAAAAAATTGTATAAGCCATTGGTATGAGTAAAATTGCTTATGAGATGCTTTTTCAACTTTTATGCTTATTTAACAACTTTTTATTCAAGTTTTTATGCTTTTTTAAGCACTTTTTTCCCCTTTTTTTTTATTTTTTTTGCCGGTCTCTAGTGATAACAAAACCAGCGTTAAAAGTGAAAGTTTGATAGCAGGGGTAAAGACAAAAAGGAAATATTCCAGAAGAATGCAGCTAATATTGTTTCATTAATTTAATAAAAAACCTTAATCAAATGCTGATAATTCGTTTCTGGGCTTTGATTGTGTCTTTATGTGTTAATGAAATATATCCAGATAAAATGAAATATTATAATTAGAGCCCGGATGCATGTTTGTATTGAAGCTGAAAACGTTCCTGAAATTTTGCAGTTATCCATTTCGATTCGAAATAACCTTCTTTGTTCCGAGCATATGCGCATATTTTGGCTTTTTTTTTAAATTCCCAGCACAATGGATATTTTTCCAATCTTTATCCAAATCAAGCTTAGTTTTTATGCATATTTTAAGATTTTTCTGAAAAGAAAATTTTTAAATATGTCTTTGTAGTTGCTTTTAAAGTGTAATTTATGTGACAAAAATTAAAAATTATTTGTAATATTTTGAAAACTTTACTGGATGGAGATGTAAAAAATCATTTCATCTTCAATTTGTGCCAGATTTCTTCTTTCGCATATCGTCTCATGCGATAAAAATTTATTTAAATTGAATTGGCTACCAATCAACTTAAAAAATAAGGACGGGGTCTAAATGGCATTAAATTAAAGGCATTAAATAAAAAAAAACATTACTTACTTTTAAGATAAGTTTGAATTCCTGAATGGGTCATAGCAATCGTTCACTACGATGTTTATTGTGTCGTATGTATTCGTGGCTGGAAATATGATTAAGGTGAAATTAAAAAAAATAAACAAATCCAACCAATTATATTTCTGTTTTTATGCCGTTGGCTGACATTTTGGCCACTGGTCTAGTCCATCTTCAGAGCTAAAATATTTTCGTATAAATAATTATTACACTTTCTATACAATACTTCATACCCAGAGGCGAGAATATACAATATTCAATAACATCTCCTTAATTGGTGTTACTAAAGTTTGATTTACTTAGAAAAAATTATTTGGATTATTAATAAAAAATTTATCTTTTTCTTTAGATGAATAATAACGTCAATTAAGATTGAGGTTATTATATATAGGCGCCGGAACTGGGGGGGGGGCAAGGGTACATTGCCCCCCCTGGCATCCTACAGGGGCGGGGGCAGAGGGGGGCAAAATTTCTTTTTTTATTTCATTTATTTTTAAAAAATGTTATATTTTTACTTTTGAAAAATAAAATCTTCTAAATTAAAAAAAATTAAAAGAGTAAGAAATTCATTTTTTTCCAAATTTTTTCCAAAAATTTTTGATAAAATCACTACCAAATTTTTTAAAATTTAAATTTTATTAAAATTGTGATTTTATTTAAAATTTTTAAAGTTTTATAGTAGATTTGTTTTTGTTTTGTACTATTTAAACATATTAAATTATTTTAATTTTCTAAAAAAAACTTTTTTGCCCCCCTCCCCCCTGATTCAAATTCGTTCCGGCGCCCCTGTTATTATATATATATATATATACTCTACATCCTAGTGAATTTATGAATTTCAATTAAAATTATCTTTAAATTATATTATTATTATTTTTATTCCTTGGTTTTAAATGAATTAATATAAATTAAATTAATTAAATCTCGCCATCATTATTATTTGGTGTTATAATATAAAAGTTACACGGCTGATCGAGAGGGAAATTTATTTCCTTTGATTGATGATATACGGGCTGTTATATGGATGAGATTGAATGGAATATTTGAAGTAGTTTGTTAAAACATCCCCCCTAAGGATGAATGCTTCTTTCACTTAATTCCCCTCCCTTCTTCTTCTAAAAAAAGAGAGAGAGAAGGCGCAAGTGGGTCAGGCGGGGCGGAAGGAATAACGGGACTGCATCATCATCATCGAGGGCAGAGGGGGAAAGAAGACACCACCAGCGACCAACAAGCAACCCTTAAAAACGACACCAGCCAAGCACCGCTTTTATTAGGGCTTATTAAACAGCCTTTTTTTTTATTTATTCCTTCAGAAAACAAGAATTAAAATAGATTTTTTTTTTGTTGTCGTTGTTTTTAGTTGAATTTCAAAATCATTTACATATTTATGATTTAAAGGATGTGGTGGTGGAGGGGGAGAGAGGGGGGGGGGGTGGATTTGCTTGGATTTTTTTTTTGTTGGCTGCATTCAACTCACTGATTTTCGAAAAAAAACAAGCTTTTTTTTAGATTAATCACATTAAATAAAATAGATATTTTAATAAAATTCGGTCTATATCTTATAGATAATTAAATTAGTAATCATTGTGTTAAAGAATAATTAATTTTCTGTCCTTAATTAATTAGCTGGGACCTTTCAAGTGAAATGGAATTGCTTCCCTATAGGCAACACTAACGCCATCTCTTGCCGCCTAGAGTAACCAGCTTCTGAATCGGCTATTAACGGTTTTTCGAGACGCGCACCTTAACTACTTTTTTCATTTATGATTTCTTTAATTGTCAGTGATGCGTTTTAAAGAACGAGCCTATTCAGGAAAATGGTTGGTGAAAATAAATTTTTCGAGATGTTTTTGAAAAAGAACCAACGACTTCTAGTTTCCATTTGGCTGTATCAGTGAGAATTTTTTTTTTTTAAATCCTTTCGGCATCTTTGGCCATGTGGACATTGACGATACTCAATATACGATATATTATTGGGGGTTCAGGCACATTTGTCTATACTATTTGGTATCCAAATAGTTTAAATAAATATTCATCCGACTTGCCTGGCATCTGAACCCGCGCCCCCCTGGCTTTTTAAGACTATCAATATTGATATTCGTCATCATTTATAGTCTCTCGGCCATGGAGGGGTGATAAAATGTCAATAGATAAACTCTAAATATGGACAGGGCGCGGGTTTGGATCCCAGAATATTTGGACATATGGACGATGTTATGCACGAAGGAACCAAGCTCCATTAACCTAAATCTGAGATAAGGGACATTTCATTTGCAAAGGCATTTGGTTACTTCGGGCATAACATCGTTCATATATCGTATTTGAATAAAGGGTATTGTTAAAGTCTTTTGGCCTAAGAGGGCCAAAAAACTTAAAAAGAAGAAAAATACTTTATAGAGAACTTTTTTCAATTATTATTATTATTATTTGAGGGTTTTTCAATTTTCTAGATTGTTTTTTAAGTCGCTCCCTCCCCCCTCCCCCCCTCTGAGAATGGTTGAGATTAATGAAAATATCTCCTCTCTCGGAGGTAATGGTAATTCAGAAGTGAGTCACCCGTCTAGATATTTACAAAATATCAAAATATACAAAATTTTTGAGTTTTTTCAACTGTCTAAATTTTAAGAGCATATTATGATTTTATCAGCCTTAGAGTGCGATTATGTTGGAGCTGCGATAAGCGGTAAGAGCGTCGATAAGAGCAGCGAAAAGAGCAGAGCGTCAAACTGCTCGCTAGTGATGTTTACGTTGGAGCTGCGATAATAGCAAAGACAAAGCAGGTGTCTAAAAATTAAAACTGTTTTTAATCGCTATAAATTGGTATTTGCTTCAAGATATTAATAGAAAACGTGAATATTGGTGTGCATGGAGCTGATCGGAGGCACTGAGGTATCGATACTTTTACTCGATACTGGTATCGGTCGCAAAGTATCGAGTACCTACTCGGTATCGATTGAAAAGTATCGATACTTACTCGTATCGGTCAATTTTTTCGTACAATTAAAAATAAGCAAAAACAACAGTAAGTACTTAGGGCCTTTATTATCAAGATTTGCAGGAACTTTGCAGCCAGGAGATTAAATAAAAATCTTTTATTTAATTTCTATTTGCCGACGTTTCGGTCGCCAATCACCACCTTCATCATCGGAGACCTCCGAGTATGATAATATTTTTGTACAAATCAAAGTAAAAAGAAATTGTATATTTAATTGCAATGAATATTAAAATACCTAAGATCGTGTATAATCGACATTAAATAAATGATTTTTTTTATTTAATCTCCTGGCTGCAAAGTCCCTGCGAATCTTGATTAAATCTTCACAGCCATAAAACAACAAGTTCTTGAAAAAAAAAAAAAAAAAACAACAATTCAGTTTTAGAGGTACTACCCAAAAATAATAATTTTTCAAGATGTTTTCCCTACGTAAATGTTCTGCCAACCTAACTAATCATTGCGTACGTGGACCGAGTATCGATACGAGTATTTTTGACCGATACTTACTTGGTACTCGATTCCAAAGTATCGATTCCAAAAGTACTTGGTATCGAAAGAAAAGTATCGAGTAAGTACTTGTATTTACTCGTATCGTTTCATCCCTATGCATAATGTTATAATTGACAGAATATGAAGAAAGAATGAATATTATGAATATGAAGAAAAAGCGAGTTTTTTTTTTTTTTTTTTTTCTTGAAGAAATGAATATGAAGAAAGAATGAATATTATGAATATGAAGAAAAGCGAGTTTTTTTTTGAAGAAATGAATATGAAGAAAGAATGAATATTATGAATATGAAGAAAAGCGAGTTTTTTTTTTTTTTTTTTTTTTTTTTTTTTTTTTTTTTTTTTTTTTTTTTTTTTTTTTTTTTTTTTTTTTTTTTTTTTTTTTGAAGAAATGAATATGAAGAAAGAATGAATATTATAATGAATATTATGAATATGAAGAAAAGCGAGTTTTTTTTTTCTTGAAGAAATGAATATGAAGAAAGAATGAATATTATGAATATGAAGAAAAGCGAGTTTTTTTTTTTTTTTTTTTTTTTTTTTTTTTTTTTGGGAAGAAATGAATATGAAGAAAGAATGAATATTATGAATATGAAGAAAAGCGAGTTTTTTTTTTTTTTTTTTCTTGAAGAAATGAATATGAAGAAAGAATGAATATTATGAATATGAAGAAAAGCGAGTTTTTTTTTTTTTTTTTTTTTTTTTGAAGAAATGAATATGAAGAAAGAATGAATATTATAATGAATATTATAATGAATATGAAGAAAAGCGAGTTTTTTTTTTTTCTTGAAGAAATGAATATGAAGAAAGAATGAATATTATGAATATGAAGAAAAGCGAGTTTTTTTTTTTTTTTTTTTCCTTTTGGAAGAAATGAATATGAAGAAAGAATGAATATTATGAATATGAAGAAAAGCGAGTTTTTTTTTTTTTTTTTCTTGAAGAAATGAATATGAAGAAAGAATGAATATTATGAATATGAAGAAAAGCGAGTTTTTTTTTTTTTTTTTTTCTTGAAGAAATGAATATGAAGAAAAGAATGAATATTATGAATATGAAGAAAAGCGAGTTTTTTTTTTTTTTTTTTTTTTTTTTTTTTTTTCCTTTCCTCAATTATAATTCGATTATTGTAATTATTGTAAGGGCATAAAAGCCATGGTAGCTGTTCGCCCTTAAGTATTAATAAATAAATAAATAAATAATTGACAGAGAAGGTTTTGAACATAACCTCCTATTTTCTAAATATATCTACTGTCAAAATTCACTATGAAAATAAATATATTAAATATATTTATTAAATTAAATTAAAATATTAGCCTAAATTAAATTATTAATAAATTAGTTTATTAATTAAATAAACCATTATTAAGATTATTATATATTATATTAAATATTTTAAATATAAATAGATTTAAAAGTTGATTGAATTGAAGTGGCAGAAAGACGTCAAACAAATAGTAAGTAAATTTATTTATTTTAAATTAAAAAAAAAAAACTGTAGATTAACTTACAATTTGTTTGTGTTTTTTGTGCCACTTCATTCAATAGTTTGTCTAGAAAAATATATTATGAAAATTTTTGAGCAAAAACGCTCAATGGCAAAATATTTTGTTCAATAATGTCCTGCTCGGTGTGCGTTGCCCCATAGAAAAGCATTAGAAAAACAGTTTTAGACATGATTAGTCAAAACGTTTTGTCCGAAAGCGCTTTTGCTCAATTGCTATGCGTTCAGCCTTATAAATGCACAAACATACATGCACAGTATCCTTCTACAAGGTCTATTTGACCAACCATCGAGTTGATCGATTATAATATTTTCTCTTTTTGCTAATTGTGGGAATTTTCTTTTTTTTTTTTTAGATAGCTGCGTGCAATGAATATATGAATGCGATTTTTCAAAAATGTTTTTAGCAAACCCCTTCAGGCGATGACCCAATTTCTTTCAAAAATCCCCTGCTGCCCTCCATTCAATTGATTAAGCTATTTTAAAGAAAATTGGTCTCCAACGACCACCTTCTTTTGATTTTATAAATTACACTTAAGAGAAAGTAAAAAGATGAAAAAAAACCTGGCGTTACCCGAAAACAACTTTTAATCAAAATCGACCAAAGAGTACTAGTACTTTACTGACGCACTTTTTCAGTTTTTTTTTCGATTTTCTCTAAATTCCCTGCTCCAACGATTTTTTTTTTAATTCAAAAATCAATTATTTTTTAGATTCTCTATAAAATGTATATTCTCATTTTGTCATTGAAATCTTCTGAAGACCACTTTACTCTTGTACTCCATAGAATTTTTTTTACATCCCTTTTTCTCATTCACACTCACACTCACCACACATTCACACATCTTTTCCACTTACCATTCAGACTTTCGATACCTTTTTAATATCAATTTGGGGTCACATTTCTATTACCATCTATCCAAATTTAAATAAAATCCGGACTGCCTGGGTCCGAACCCCGACGTTTGGATAGAGGCACGCTACCTCCCCACCCGCTGATCCAGAAAAGATAGGAGAAATGGTTGCCATGGTAACAAAATATAAATATTTTGCACACTTATAAATTTTACATCTTGAAAATCGAATGTACCGTACTGTCGGAAACTAAATACATGTCGACACAAAAAAATCTGGTGAGACAAGCACAGAACACAACTTTCGATTACCGGGCTGTGCGCTAGGTCACACCAAAGAGAGTTTTTTTTTTTGGCTGATTATGAATCCATTCAACAATCAAACCGTCTTGTAAGCAAATTTTTCGATAGTATGCTAATAAAATCCTGATGAAAGCAGAATTATCTGTCGAAAAGTCGTTTTGGATATAGGCTAAATGCATAGAGAAAGAATTTTTTTCCTTTTCGATTATAATCCTTTGACAGGGTTTCCCAAAAAAGATTCCGCCCCCTTCAATTTTCAAAATAACACCCTTTCATTTGGCTAATGATAGATTGGTGTGAAAATAAAATCACTCAAACCGATACGTTAGTCATTCAATTTTTTTCGATTTTACTATTTGACAACAACAAGAATAAAAAAAAAAAAAATAATTCTCAGCATTGGCGAAAGTGCTTTCTTATAACCCTTTCTTGCCAATCGAAATTCAACCCTTTTTTTCACAAAAGGTGATGATTAGAATTGTGCTAGCTATTGAACAATTGGTCTCCTATTTCGTTATTTGTTATTCGCCAAAAATGTTTAACCCCCCCCCAGCGGGGATTTATATTTGAGGTTTCCCTGTCAGGTTAAAAAAGTTAAAAGTAGCTTTTAAAAATAAAAATTTTTCAGACACATCTTGAAACAAATTCTAAAAAAAAAGAATACCTAATAAATTTGCAAAAACTAATCCACTGCCACTAAGGACCGGTTGCATCAGTTCTAGTCAACTAGCAAATTTTTCTGACAGATAGCAAATCCTCGATAAACCAAACAAGAGCACGCCTAACCTTCGAGTTAAAAAACAAATGATCACATATCACATATAATTAGCTATCTGAGTGAGGTAAAGGCGGTAATTACCCCCCCCCCCCCCCCAGAGATTTGAGAAAAATTTTTTTTTTTGGGAATGAAATTTTATTTTTAATACAAAATTTTAAAAATTAATACTTAAAAATTTGATTTGTAAAAATATTCTGGTAAACAAATACAGAATGCACCTTTAAATTGCCGAAAGTAAGAAAAAATTGTGTGCTGTGCGACCAGTCACACCAGATTACCCCCTCTCCCTCCCCCTCCCCAAGGAAGCTCCTCTGCATCCGCTCTTGGATTGTATGCATGATTACATGAAAATTGTGACTAATTTTACTATTATTTTGTTTCTAACAATGCATGTTTAATTTAATTTACAAATAATGAAATATTATTAATTGGTTTTATTGTTTTTCTTATTTAATCCAAAGAAAACTATTATATCTTTCTGTTTTTCTTAAATATTTGTGTTTATTACTCCGAGATATTATTATTAGATTTTTTTACTCGAAACTTTGGATGTGATGAAAGAGTAAAGGTGAGTTTTCTCATTTTAATTTATTTCACTATTTTTATTAATTAGTCCCGAGTTGACCGAGCTCGGTGGTATTTTTTTTATATCATTGGAAAAAATTTAAAAAGGTACATCAATAAATTACTAGTACTCAAGATTTCCCAAAGACGAAATTAAACATAATTTGTTTTGTATTCCTGATAATAGCATATATTTAAAATTTGAAATCTTTAAAGCGGATTTCGAGAAAATTGGATAAAACTAAAAAGTTACTTCAGTAAAGTATTAGTACCCAAATTTTGCCAAAGACGAGAGAAAAATTATTTAAGGCCCATTAAGCTAACGTTTCGGTCTCTGCCGAGACCATCTTCAGGGTTTACTGACTGTATTTATCTCCTACTCACAGCTCATGAGCTCTGAAGATGGTCTCGACAGAGACCGAAACGTTAGCTTAATGGGCCTTAAGTAAATGCTAGCTGATTTTCATCTCTTCATCCTGCTACTTTTCAACAACTTTCATCCAGCTATAAATCTACTTTTCTCAATTTTGTTACCGGAAATAGTCTATAGGGTCTATATATAAAATTTCAAAAAAATCGTTAGAGCCTTTTTTGAGATCTGATGTGCTTAAAAACAAATACACGTAATTTGCTCGTTTAATAGTATAAGACAAGATAGTTATTTGTTTTTAGTTAACCACTGAGGAAGGGAAACTTCTATGGTCTATTCCGAAGGTGTTGTCGATTATGGTGTTACTGATAGATGCTGGAGCATCTCCTGAGAGCAGGCCACAGGTGTTGCAACTCAATCTGACGCACAGAGGCTGTGTGTGTGTGTGTGTGTGAGTGTGTGCTCGTAGGCGCAGTTGAGTTCCCAGGGCTGTTCTGTTGCTCAGCCCTTAAAAACATTCGGCCTGAGCAGGTGTGCAGCAACGCCCTCAGCCCCTCAGCTTTCTCTTCTTCTTCTTCTTCCTCCCTTCAGCCGCCTTCACTGATTATTATTTGCTAAATATTCAAAATAAAATAAATAGAGGGTTGCATCCCCCCCCCCACCCCACCCATGCTAGGGAGAGAGAACTATCTCTCAAATCCAGATGTTTTTTTAATTGCCCAAGAAAGTGATTAAACAAATCTCTAAAATTTTCTTATGATTTGACTTCCGGCGGGCTTCGCGACTAGCCGGGGGACTTCGCCCCTCTGGACCCCCGCCAGCTGGCTCGGGCCCGCCTGAGGCGGACCCTCGCCTTTTCTTCTTTTTTTTTATAAAACACATTCACACTCACACTGCACCCACACATTCACACAGTCTTTTCGGCAACTCAGGCCATTCAAGACTTTGACGATAACCGTTGTAATGAATCTATCTATTGGGGGTTCTAGGCATTTCTATTTAAACCATTTGGTATGCCTTAAATAAAATCATCGGACTGCTTGGGGTCTGAACCCGCGACGTTTGGTATAGGAGGTAGGCACGCTACACACTACACCAAGCCCGGGACCGCCTTTTTCTTCTTACTTATGAACAAGGCACTTATGAAAAGAAAATTATTATTATTATTCTATTGCAATTGAGTGCCTGCTTGAGGATTTGCTTACATTCATGGAATACACAAATGAAAAGAATACATAAATATTTCTCCATTCATTCCTATGGGAGAAATCGTAACTTTAAGAATTAATAACTCAAAAAGTTATAAGAATTTCGGAATGAAAATAATTTTCTCTAGAAGGTCCTCTTTAAGCATATAAAATTTCATTTCAAAATTCCAACGGGTAGTTGCCTAAATAAAGCGTGACAGACAGACAGACAGACAGACGGACATTAGCGAATTATATATATAGATTTCTACTAGGGATGAAAAGTCGATTTACCTGGAACAGGAAGAATTTTCGCTCTCCCTAGAAACTGCATCTCCCTAGGGAGAGTTTTAGGGAAGGCCTCTCCCTCTATTAATTCCAAATCATCATTATATATTATTGTTACAATTAAACAGAATAATAATGCAATAAATTCAACTATGAAAGAATTCATTGCTTTTCTTGGGTGAAATTATGAATAATAAAGGGTGAAATTAAATTTTGATTTTATGTATTCAAATTATATTTTTATTGCCTGTTAAAAATATGACGGGTTAAATCAGGGGATAAAATATACGAAAGGAGTTCTCGTATATAGGGCTAATGAAATGGGAAAGCAGTGGCGTTCTGGTATATTTGCTTACCTGTCAATATAAATAAAAATTCAAAAATGAGGAGATTTGGATTCAGGGGACCTCAAAACGTACACAGTTTTCCATAAAATTTCGAGATCAAATTTTGGAATCGACTTGATATTTTTCGATTTTCGGAATCGATTAATCATTTCGACTTTCAAGTCGACTTTTAAAAAGCTCTCCAACTCGTGCTTAGGAGATTTACTCAGTAAATATTAAATATATTTATTTATTTATAATATAACATTTATTAATTATTTAAACATTTTATTAAATACAACACACACACACACACTATATTTTTATAAAAGAATATTCTATCCAGAAATTGCATGTGATATGGCACCGAACATTAAAATAAAATATGGAAGTTGAGTAACAATTCTATTGAGAGAGAGTTAAGAATCTTTAATTATACATAGTTGGTATTTGAATCTAGTATGTATTCTACTTAAATGATAATGGCATTACTTGAATGTACCTAGATCTATTCTCTCTCAATAGAATTGTTCACTGAGGATGGGCGAATAAATTTTGCCCGAAACGTCTCACAGAGAATCGAGTGTTGTTATTTTTGGCTACCTGCACTTCCTCATCCTTCCATAGTATATTTCCAGCCATAATAATCATTATAAAAAATTTTTAGTCTCATTTCTTCTAAATTTATCTGCTTATATAGAATAATTTTGACTAAACCTTTTCAAGTAGGATACACTGTAAAATAAAATCTTAATTTTGGTGTGTATTAAATTTACAAATTTCCCTTGTAAATGATAACTATGCATTTATCTACAAAATTTACAAATTTATGCGTTCAAATATTTACAATAAAGAAACATTTTAAAATTACAATTTTCTTCAAAAAATAGAGAATGTATTGTAATTTTACATACATTGATTTTCGTTAAAAATTGTGTTTTTTTCGAAAGCAGTTTGTGAATTCTAAAATTACCACTACAATTGCATTCTAATTTTCAAATGTCTTTCTAAAATTACAACACATTTTCAATCTAATTTTTCAAACGACATTCGAAAATTACAATACATTTGTAAATGGTTTCTGCAAAGACTTACTAAATTTAATATGTTTTTATTTGTGAAATTTGCTTTCTAAACAATTGTAAAATCAACAAAATTCTTATTTAATCCTGTGTCAACTGTTTCGGTAATTATGGCTCAACCATCTTCAGAATAAGGGTCGTCAAAAAACTCGTAATATATTCAAGAAAGAATAACAGCAATGTAAACAAGCAGCGCTCTTCGTCTGGATTGGTGTCCCAAATGAAGAAAGCTGTTGCAATTTTCACTATCACAAAATAAATACCCATAATAGCAAAAAAATGATTCTAAATTAAATAATGACATGTATTCAACAACAATTAAAAATAGATGGGAATCAGCTCATCTTTACACAAAAACAGAGCAAGGACTCACTATGCTTTTTCTATTGATAACGTCATCATATTTCTATTGTTGTTGAATATATGTTACGAGTGTAGAAGACACGAAAGATTGGTGCCCTGAAACCGTTGACGCAGGGTTAAATAAAAGATTATTTAAAAGACTAGAATGAAAACAATTCCATAGGAAAAGCAGCCAATATTATTGATTATTAATAAGCTGACGTTTCGGTTAACAAAACTCCGATGATGGTTCAAACAGGAATCGAAACGTCAGCCTTTTATGAATATTATTGGCTGCTTTTCCTATGGAATATCTTTTCGTCATTTTTCATAAGAAGCTATAAAAACTTCAATCACAATAAAAGATTCTCTCTTTTGTCCAGCTTTCCTGGAAATTCGACGGCCTGCCCTCTCAAGTGTTTCGAGCCCCATTTTTGTTATTCCTCAGGGGCTATAAGAGGAAAGAACTAACACTCTTTTTGCTTCCCTCCTTATTTTTGAATTACTACGTTGCGTATCCAAGTTGTTTTAATTTAAGGGCCGGTTGCTTCACTTCTAATTAACTATCTATCACTTGAATAAACTAGTTGACTATAACCTTCGAGTCTTTTCACATCTAATTGAGCTAATATATGAATATAAGTGCCCAGGTCGTAGTTAACTAGCAAAGACACGAAATTCGGTATAAGACTTAACTAAGGGATGAAATTAGAAACACAAATTTTTAAATTTTTGTTAAAAAGTCACTTAATTATTTTAATTTTTAATAATTTTAATATATGATGCCTTTATTAAGGTACTAACTTTACACTTTCCTTATACCTCAGATAGCTAATTATATTTGAAAAAACTCATTTTTTTTAAACTTGAAGGTTAAGCGTGTTCTTGTTTACAATATCGGTGATTTCCTATCGCTCGGGTAAATTAGCTAGCTGACTAGAACTGAAGCAACCGGCATTTAGATGAATATACGTAAAAAGCAAATATCGTCTTGTTGTTATCCTATCACTTTCTCACAGCCCAGCAGTCGATTCTCCCTACAAAATGAGAATTAGTAGTAACCTCCTCTTTGCATCTTCTCTGGTGTTGTTTGGCGAGTGAGCCTCGTCGAGGGCGAGTACGAAGATAAGGTCCTCGAGGCAAACCTTTTTTGCCCATATAGGAACTTCTATAAATAAATAAAAAAAAAAAAAGAGGAGGTGGCAGTTAGAGAATGTTCTTTAAGAGAATGTTGCATTAGTCGTGGTCACTTACTCGGTGAAATGGCCAAAAGCCCTTGGCTGAGTGGGAAAACAAGTTGGTGTCGGCGAATAATTCCGGTCACATAACTCGAGCCGATGTATTTGGAGTTCCGCAGGGGGCGAGTGTTGACGTCTGCGACTGTAAATTAATACAAAATGCTTTGCAGTCGACACGTAAAATCTGGTGTGACTAGCTCAGATCTTTCAATTACCGAAGATCTGAGAAAGTAGCGTGCTGGGACACACCAGATTTTTTTAAAAGATAAGTAGAGTGGTTTATAGACTATATTTATATCTATTTTGTCTGGAAAAATTGCGTAAGGAATGGCGAGGGTCTACTGGAGGCGGGTCCAAAACAACAAGAGGGACTTTATCGGTGGAAAAAATGGCTGGTGGCAGGGCTGGATCTGGGAGCTTTGCTAGGAGGGGCAAAATTTAATTTGCCCCCTCCCTTCCCCCGCGCTGTCACTGTAACTAAGCCAGTTTTATTTTAAAATTTTAATCTTTCTTTGAATTTGAGTCTAAATTCTCACCTTTAAAATTTTGCCGCCCTATGCCCTGGCATCACGGGGCTAACCATATAGCCACCACGAATAAAGAGGGGTGGGAATTTCAAATACGAATATTTCTTTAATTTCTTGGATACCTTTGATTGCGATATGTTCACTTTCCAAACGTTTCTTAATAACTAGGGCCTAATTCTAGGGCCGTATTTACGAAGAGGCGAAGTAGGCACGCGCCTGGAGCGACAAAATAAAACTGCTTATATACATAGGCTACCTATAATTTTTTTGTTTCAAATACAAAAGTATTTGATGTTGAAAATGTATAGTTAATAAGAAGTCAACGGGCGTGTTTGGGTATTTCTCAGTGTTGGGGTGGTTTAAGGGGAGGAGGCGGCAAAAGAGTTCACTGCCTAGAGGCGGCAAATGGCTAATTTTTTTTTTTTTAAACATTCACACTTTTTTCTCATTCACACTCACACAATCACACAGTCTTTTCGGCAACTTAGGCCATTTAAGACTTTTACGATAACCGTTATATATGATAATATCTATTGGGGGCTCAGGCATTTGGTATCCAAATGGCTTAAATAAAATCATCGGACTGCCTGGGGTCCGAACCCGCGACGTATTGTATAGGAGGTAGGCACGCTACCTACTACGCCAAACCCGGAGGTAAATGCCTAAATTCGCACTTGCTAATTTCATTTTGTTTTAGCGAACCACTTTTCCTATTTTGCCGCCCGGGGCACATGCCCCCTAGATACGGCCCTGGCTGGTGGCCTTATGCTGATAGGCGATAGTTAAATAAATAAATACATATTTATTTTTTATTGCTAAAGCCATTAGACACATTTAAAAGCGTGAAATCCACGGCAGCGCCTTTATTTCATACATCACGCTTTTCTCTCTTGGACGATATGGATGCCTACCTTTTAGGCGTTCTAAAATATAATAAGGAACTTTCAATTAATTATACCAGCTTTTCTCAAATTTTGTTTTTTTTCGTGATCAAGTTATTTTAATATTGTGCCTTTCTGGGCCAGTGAAATTTTTTTTGTTTACTAGCCGCAGCGTCCGCCTTCGAAGGGCTTTCGTCTTCTTTTTTCAGACATCTCGTTTCAGAGAATAACACATTCGGTTGGTCCTCATTACAAGGGTTGATTTCTTCGGGGCATTTCTTTCGATTCTTTTTTACCAATAAAAGTAAATACTTTCATTATTTTATTACCATTATATTAACACCACGAAAATTGCAAGTCCATTTATTGTGCCTAACCCTGGAACAGGAAGAATTTTCGCTCTCCCTAGAAACTGCATCTCCCTAGGGAGAGTTTTAGGGAAGGCCTCTCCCTCTATTAATTCCAAATCATCATTATATATTATTGTTACAATTAAACAGAATAATAATGCAATAAATTCAACTATGAAAGAATTCATTGCTTTTCTTGGGTGAAATTATGAATAATAAAGGGTGAAATTAAATTTTGATTTTATGTATTCAAATTATATTTTTATTGCCTGTTAAAAATATGACGGGTTAAATCAGGGGATAAAATATACGAAAGGAGTTCTCGTATATAGGGCAATGAAATGGGAAAGCAGTGGCGTACTGGTATATTTTCTTACCTGTCAATATAAATAAAAATTCAAAAATGAGGAGGTTTTGCATTCAGAGGACCTCAAAACGTGTATATCCATAAAATTTCGACATCAAATTTTTGACATGAATCCAATACTCTCTCACTTTACAGTATATATATAATATATATATATATATATATATATATATATATATTTTAACATATATGGACGATGTTATGCACGAAGGAACCAAGCGCCATTAACCTAAATCTGTGATAGGGGCATTTCATTTCCACACTTGTAAACAAAACCAATGGCAATGACTTTTTTCTTGTTTTATACAAAAAAAAGTGCACAAAGTAATAATGTTGTAATTTAAATAAAGAGGTAGATCATCTTTTACTCTACTGACTGACATATCTCAATTTCGATCATAAAGACGGTTGGTTACTTCATGCATACATCGTCCATATACGTATATATTGGTAAGAAAAAGTAAAAATTATCCTTAAACTAGAAATATTGATGAATATATGTACCCTGTTACGCATTAGTGTGTCAAGCGCCAAAAAAAAATTAAAAATTGAGTTAAGCGCGGAATATTGTTTCAAATGCTATAATTAATAGTATTTTTTATGAAATATGTCCTAAAAAAATTTATATTTAATGTTACTTGCACAATTGACAAAAAAAAAATTATATATAATCCAATTTAAATCAGAAAAACTTTAATGTTAATTTTCTCAAAACTCGGTAGATGGCGCTTGACACACTAATGCGTAACAGGGTCCATATAGAAAACCAATTATTTTAATTGGACAATTATTTCCATTCAAAAAAATCTTGAATTCAATTATTTACATTATATAATATATATATATATATATATATATATATATATAGGTAGGAGAAAGTAAAACGAATAAAAAAGCTCCTCAGATTTGGTCAACTTTGCGTGCCCATAACTCTCCAAGAGACGAGAGAGAAAGAGTCTGTCAAATATTCTATTTTTTCGGCCAACCCTACAAGAGATAAAGTAAAAAAAAACACCCCACTGTACACCGCGCAAAATTAATTCCAGAAATGAATTGACCGTACTCGAATTACTAAAAGCTGAAAATGTTGTTCAGTTTAATCCTTACTAACTCCTTTCTAAACGGTATCAGGTGTTTGTTACTATATATACTACATTGATACAACACACTCCAGAACTTTCTAACTTGTTAAGAATATAATTTTGATGATCAAACATTTTTTTTTTTTTTTGTTTAATTATTCTAAAAAAAAAAAAAAAAAAAATGTTTCGCGTTATATTGAAAAACAATTATTTAAATGCTAGTATTTTTATTAGATTATTAAAAATAGCTTTTATTCCCCTCCCCCACCTTCTATGGACCAACTTTTGATTTGTTATCAGAGTTCTTGCAGAGAGAGAGAGAGAGGGAGGGGGGAGGTGGTTGTCGCGTTCACTTGCAACGACGACGGAGAAGAGGTAGTGTGTGTGTGTGTGTTGGGGGGTGGGGATAGGGGGTGAGTTCCCTAAATGTATATCTCGGACGGGGACGGGTGGTTTGAGGGCCAGGAAGGGTTGCAAACCCCGGGCCAAGCAAGCCGGGTTAGTTAAACATTCACTGGCCTAGCTACTAGCCAGAGAGAGAGAGAGAGAGAGAGAGAGAGAGACGGAGCTAGTAGCTAGCTGCCAAGCCTTGCTTGTCAAACAGAACACCTCCTGCTCTCTCTCTCTCTCTCTCTAGTATTCCTATTCCTGTTGCTGCTCTCCTGCTAGAGAAGAGGAGGATGAGGCTGGAAGGAGTTGCTGCTGCTGCTGCCTCTTCGATCGACCGGACAAAGACACAATCTATATGCATGCCGACCAAATATATTTTCAGATATCCCCTTCTTGTTAAATTAAAAAAAAAAAATCATTTTCTTATATATAAAATAATAATTAAAGAAATTTTTCTTCTTTTTTTTGTTCTTTTTCTTGAACTTTGTCTTCATCGAGAATTATATGTTGGTTTATTGATATTTTTTCAAATAATGACGTCATAAAGGAGTTAATTTGAATATCACCCCTTTTCGGCTTCAGAGGCCATTAGGGTTTAATTTAATTACCGATGGACGTCCCGCACATAATTCTAAAAATGTGGTTTAGATGTATAAAATATAACGTCATTCAATTCTTGAAGGTTTACTAGGAAATTTGCAGTTTTTTAAAAATAGTTTGAACCAATAGTTTTTCAAGAATTTTATTAATCGAAGAATGAATGCAATACACAGTTTCAATCATCAAACCTGGAAGAGAATGCCGTTGGAATTTTGAAACGAAATTGATGAGGACCTTCAAGAGATTACAGGAAAATTATTTTCATCCCGAAATTGCTATCACTTTTTGAGTTACAGGTCGCGCCGCCCGCCTTCGGCGGGTTTCGTGCCTAGCCGGGGGGCTTCGCCCCTCTGGACCCCCTCCAGCTGGCTCGGGCCAGCCTGCGGCGGACCCTCGCCTTTTCTTAATTATGAGAAGCTTCACGTCTGGACAGGGGCTTCGCCCCCCTGGACCTCCGTCATTTGGCTCGGGCCCGCCTGCGGCGGACCCTCGCCCTTTCTTCTTAATTATGAAAAAAAATTATTATTCCATTCCAATTCAATGCCTGCTTGAGGATTTGTTTACATTCATGGAATACACAAATGAAAAGAATACATACATGTTTCTCTATACATTTCTTATGGGAGAAATCGTAACTTTAAGAATTAATAACTCAAAAAGTTATAGGAATTTCGAGATGAAAATAATTTTCCTGTAATCCCGAGAAGGTATTGTTTATGCATAAATAATTTCATTTCAAAATTCCAACGGGAAGTTGCCTAAATAGAGCGTGACAGTCAGACAGACAGACGGACATTAGTGAATTATATATATAGATGAATTCTTAAATTTATGATTTCTCCCATAGAAAATGTACAGGGAAATATCTATGTATTCTTTGCATTTATATATTCTATGAATGTATGCATGGATGGTATGCATGATTACATGAAAATTGTGACTAATTTAACTATTATTTTGTTTCTAACAATGCATGTTTAATTTAATTTACAAATAATGAAATATTATTAATTGCAAGGTCTTTAAAATACAATTAATAATATTAATTGGTTATTAATAATTAATTAATTAATAATATTGATTGTTTTTTTTTTTTTTATATATTCTATGAATGTAATCAAATCCTCAAGCAGGCACTGGATTGGAATATAGCAATGATAATTTTTTTCATAATTGGACCCTGTTACGCATTATTGTGTCAAGCGCCAGGTACTGAGATTTGAGAAAATTAACATTAAAGTTTTTTGTTTTCATTGGAATATAGCCTACATAATTTTTTTTGTCAATTGTGCAAGTAACATTAAATATAAATTTTTTAGACATGTTTCATAAAAAAACTATTAATTATACATTTGAAACAATATTCCGTGCCTAACTCAATTTTGCCTTGACACACTAATGCATAACAGGGCCAATTAGAAGAGGTCGGGTGGTCGCAGGCCAGCTGAGTGGGGTCCAGGGGGCGAAGCCCCTCTCCGTGAGGCTTCTCATAAGTAAGGAAAGGCGATGTTCCGCGGCAATTCTTAAAAGAGTAGAAAATGAGAGATACTGCTGCGGTTTGTTCTTTATTTATTTAATCCACACGGCTGACGTTTTTCTTTTTTTTTTTTTTTGTACTAGTACTCTTTGGCCGATTTTGTTCAAAAGATTCCTGTTATGTCCCAGGGAGTACCGAACTTAAATATAAAATTTCAACTACCTAACTTTTTTCCTTCTTGAGATATTTTGCTCATAGAAGACAGCTATTAATTGCCTGAATTGTGTTGACTGAAAGAGTCGATGAAGGACGAGAGTCCGACGCTGACTATACGCGAAGCCCGCCTAAGAGGACCCCATCGAAATCATAATCACATTTTTTACAGCAAACCAGGCCTATTAATAAGAGCTGGTTTTTTTAAATATCCAATTAGGCCTACCAAACTTTTACTTTTTCTATTTTCCTTATTTAAAAAAAAAACTAACAATGTTTATTTGGCAAATTTTGTAGCATTCGGACTGAAACGTCAGAAGCTGTAATTTATTTTTTAATCAGGGTAATTTATCTTCTCAAGCCAAAGCAATCTTGAGATGAGGATGGTGTCTCTACACTGTAAAAAGATTTTTGTGATTTTACAATAGGAAGCAAATTTCTTAAAGAAAAACATAAAATTTATAAAGTCTTTGCAAAAACCATTCTATCGTTGTCCTTATGAGCTCTCTCTCCGTTCATGCGAATGTGTGTCGGTGAAATTGTTAATTTTCTTATAATCTCGCCTCCGGCTCTGAAGATGGCTTAGACCAGAGGCCGAAACGTCAGCCTGGATCGGCACAATAAAAGAAATAATTTTGGCTGCATATGTTTTTTTTTGACTCCGCCTTAGAAAAAACATTTACAAATGTGTTGTAATTTTATTAAGACATTTGATTTGAAAATTAGAGTGCAATTGTGTGGTAATTTTAGAATTCCTAAATCGCTTTCGAAAAGATTAACGAAAATGTATGTATGTAAAATTACAATACATACTCTATTGTATATTTAAAATGTTTTTTTTTTTGTCGTAAATATTTGAACGCATAAATTTGTAAATTTAGTAGACAAATGCATAGTAGTTATCATTTACAAGGGAAATTTGTAAATTTAAAACACACTAAAATTAAGATTTTATTTTACAGTGTAGGAGGGTAACAGAAAAGTCTCCTTCGGAATTATCAATTACCAGAGTTCTAACAAGGAGAGTGCATAGCCTTCATAACACCGGTTTGAACGAAAATTTTTTCATGTGTAGTACTTAATGAAAAACAAATTCTGTTAAAGCGAGAGAACGCACTACTCAACCGTTCGTCTAAAAGAAAATGTTAAAGATTTTGCCAGCATGTCTTAAGCCGTTGCTAACAATAACATTTACAAAAGCCGCGATAGGTAGATCGGTAGCGTTCATTCTTTGTAAACATGAAATCCCGAGTTCAAATCTCGTCCTGTGCAATTAATTTTTTTTTTTTGTGTATTTAATATTATACGAGTACCGAGACCAGAGTCACTGGTCACATTTGCAATTTGTGAATCAGTGCTTACGGATCTCGGAGAATAAGAAGTCAGATTTATGCCCCGATTAAAATTTTTTTTTTCTCGGGTTCCTATATCTGAAACACACTTACTTTGCCATTGGCCAAATGGTTTTTCCGACGGCCATTTAATTAAGTTAAAAAAAAAAAATATTATACGAGAAATATATTACTATTAATTGAACACATAAATAAATGTACAATATTTCACTATTCGACAAAAATGAACTTTTTTTCTTTCACAAGAATGAAGATATGAAATTCTAGAAGTATTTTTCATGCTGAATTCAAATATCAATTCAGTTTTTCCCCATCAGGCACAGTTTTAGAGATATAGAGCAAAATAGATTTTAGTCGAAAATGGGCTCTAAAACGGCTTTTATTTAAAATGTTCAAATTATTTTTAACGCGACACCCCGTCAAATTATGCAGATAGTTGGAATACATGTAAATTTTAAGATTCATCCCAATCGGAGGTCATTTAGACGTGCCGCAAACGGCTTAAAGTTTAGAAAAATCGAAATTTTCAAGATTTTTTTTGCTTTGGTCACCCCTAATACAATTTTAGATACCCCTGAATGAAAAAAACATATATGTACGATATTCTATAGTTCTTTGGCTTTCTAAAAAGCATTCATTCGTAAAAATCTGCTAATTATTAACGAAATTATTAATAAAAACGTGAGCAAAGAAAAAACCTAAGTACATTCACTGGACAAAAAAATGGACCTCTTGTTCTTTTAGAAGTATTAAGAAAGATATGAGATTCAAAAAATATTTTTTTTAATAATATATAATAAAGTTAGGGCCCGTGACCCGATGCTCAGAGAGGATACATTAGCTTCTCGTAGATAGGGTTCGCTTTTAATTCAATTGAAGTCCATTTTTTTCGACCAGTGAGTGTACTTGTGTTTTTTCTTTTGCTCACGTTTTTATTAATAATTTCGTTAATAATTAACAGATTTTTACGAATGAATGCTTTTTAGAAAGCCAAAGAACTATAGAATATCGTAAATATATGTTTTTTTCATTCAGGGATCTCTAAAATTGTATTAGGGGTGACCAAAGCAAAAAAATCTTGAAAATTTCGATTTTTCTAAACTTTAAGCCGTTTGCGGCACGTCTAAATGAACTCCGATTGGGATGAAACTTAATATTTATATGTATTCTAACTATCTGCATAATTTGACGGGGTGTCCCGTTAAAAATAATTTGAACATTCTAAATAAAAACCGTTTTAGAGCCCATTTTCGACTAAAATCTATTTTGCTCTATATCTCTAAAACTGTGCCTGATGGAAAAATTCTAACTACATATATAATTCAGAATGAAAAAATGCACTAGGTTCACTAATCAGATTTCTTGGAAAAAACCTTGTCGACTAGTGTATTTAATATTTAATGAATAGGCCCTACATAAAAATATAAAAAAAATTATGAAAGTTTTTGAAGTTTTCCTTTTTGTTAAGTATTCATTAAATATTAAATATTATTGTACATTTATTTGTGTTAAAAGCCAATAATTAAAAAAAAAACTTTTCATTTATTTATTAATATTAAAAAATATTCTTAGAAATCCAAAAAAAAAAAAAAATAATAAATTACACAAAAAAATTAGTTGCACAGGGCGAAATTCGAACTCGGGATTAATTGTTTACAGAGAATGAACGCTACCGATCTACCCATCGCGGCTTTTGTAAATATTATTGTTAGTAACGGCTTAAGACATGCTGGCAAAAGCTTTAACATTTTTTTTTAAACGAACGGTTGAGTAGTGCGTTCTCTCGCTTTAACAGAATTTGTTTTTCATTAAGTACTACACATAAAAAAAAATTTCGTTCAAATCGGTGTTATGAAGGCTATGCACTCCCCTCGTAAGACCTGTGAGGGAAGGGATGAACATGACGTAGCTCTCCATTGGCCGACCATGTAGATATTAATAAAATAAATTTTGATAATTATTATTAAACGAAAGGTCAGATTTCTTGGCTAAGTCACCTATGAATACCTAGTCCAGAGATATATATATATATAGAGGCGCATGTAAGCTCTATGACATACTCTAATTAAATTAGTGATTCGCTCCCCCTTCTCTAATGTCAATTAATCATCTAATTAAGATCCGATTCGAATATGGGAGGGGGTGCTCTTTTAGGGATCATGTAGATTAGATTATTAACATATACTATAGATCTTATTGAGAAAGAGAGAGAGAGATGTCAATTTTATTTTAAACTCTGCGCGTTAAAGCTTATGCTATTTTGAAAACGTTTGCAGATTATAAATATATTTATGGGGTATGAGGAAAAAAGATACAATATTTTTTTTGCTAATCATTTCTGTTTTTTTTTTTTTTTTTTTTGGGAAATTTGGAAAGGACTTCCTCTAGATTTTTTAGTTTACTCTACAAATGTGTGAATATCTTAAAAATGCTAAGTAGAAAGAAACAAATTTAACATTTTTGTTTATTGACACTTGTTGAATTTTTAACTTTGGCCACCATCCGTAGGTTGGATAGGAAAGTTAATATAATCGTAAAAAAAAATCGTAATTGAACTGAAGATGCCAAAATGCGTTTTGAGTTCTAGTATTTTCTGATGTAGTTTTTCAGTTTTTACTTTCTTTTACCTCTATGATATGTTAATATATATAGAGAGAAAGTATTGGAATCATGTCAAAAATTCGATGTCGAGATTTTGATGGATATACACGTTTTGAGGTCCCCTGAATCCAAAAAAGTGGTTTCCACGACATGGTCTGTCTGTCTGTGTGTCTGTCTGTCTGTGAACAAAATATCTCAAGAACGGAAAGAGCTAGGAGGTTGAAATTTTATATTTAAGTTAGTCACCCCCATGGGACGTGACACGAAGTTTTTGAACAAAATCGACCAATGAGTACTAGTACTTTACTGATGCACTTTTTCAGTTTTTTTCTCTAAATTTGCTCCAACGATTTTTTTTTTAATTCAAAAATCAATTATTTTTTAGATTCTCAAAAAAATGTATATTCTCATTTTGCCATTGAAATGGTTTGAAGCACACTTTACTCTTGTATTTCATAGGAAGAATAGGAGAAATGGTTGCCATGGTGACAAAACATAAATATTCTTCCATACTTTTTTTTTTTAAAACATTCACACTTTTTTCTCATTCACACTCACACTCACACACACATTCACACTGTCTTTTCGGCAACGCAGGCCATATAAGACATTTACGATATCCGTTATTGATTTAATATACATATATGGGGTCCAGGCATTCTTATTTAAGCCATTTGGTATCCAATTGTCTTAAATAAAATCATCGGACTGCCTGGGGTCCGAACCCGCGACGTTTGGTATACGAGGTTAGCACGTTAACCTCTACACCAAGCCCCGAGGGCTTCTTACATATAAATTTTACATCCTGAATTGTAAGATATCGGCGGAATCTAAATATATGTCAACACAAAAAATCTGGTGTGACAAGCACAGAAGACAACTTACCTTCGGTAATCGAAAGTTGTGTGCTGTGTGACCAGTCACACCAGATTTTTTTTTATTTTTCTTGCGAATAGGCCTATATATTTTATTCAAATCAACAAAACAAAACAAAAAAAAGGTATTATCAGAAAATGAGCATTTGTTGTATCAATTAGCCTTTTGTGCGCCCTATTTCACTCATTCATTTCACGATTCTCTTTATCAATTAAATAAATTATATGATTGCTAAAAAAAAAAAAAAAATATTTTTTTATCCATTCGATTCCTCATTGCCTCTAATAATCGATCTGCTTTTGTCAATTAAACATTCACAAACAGATGGGATGAGGGGAGATCAGGAGAGGGGGGGGGGTAAATATAGAAAAAAGTGTGCATATGTGTATAGGGCTATATAAAATAAAATAAAAAAAAATCGCCTCTCTTTTTTTTTTTTTTGACCAATGATTTATTCACGATTGGATATGGATTCCCCCCCCTCCCCCTTCACCCCTCTCCCCCTGAGCAATGCGCACTTTCAACTCTTGTGCTGCTGCTGGTCGTCTGACTGTCCGTCCATCCGTTTGTCTGTCTCACTGTCTGTCTGTCTATCTATCTGTCTGTTCAGTCTGTCGCCTATGTTTCACTAAATTAGATTAAGTAGAAATAGAGAGTGAGTGAAGGGGCAGGGGAGGGGGGGGGGTGGAGTTTTTATTCAGCTACCACAAAAAATACCATTTTTTTTTTGTTTGAGGGGTTGCCTGCCTTGGAACAAAAAAAAAAGTTTTCAATGTTTCATTTTAAGGTTTTATTTTTGGAATTATCCATATAGTCTTTGATTTGTCGTCGGTATTTTATTTGATTTGCCTCTTTTTTTTACCCCCCCCCCGATCTATTATGTAATGAATGAATGAATGAATGCAATAAAAAAAAAAGCTTTTAATGGTGATTGAAATGTTAAAAAATTTCAATTAATTTATGTTACTAAAATTTAATTGTGATTTGGAAAAAAAAATTCTATTTTTATCTTGATAAGAGCGTTAGCAACTAATCTTTTAAGGGCAAAGTTCGAAAAAACAAAATTTTACTTTCCCCATATTTTAATCTATATGGTATATGCTAATGTCCGTCTGTCTGTCTGTCACGCTCTTAAGCAACTTGCCGTTGGAATTTCGAAACCAAATTCCAACCAAGGTCTAACTCAAAAAATCTGGTGTGACTAGTAGCACCTGATTTTTTGTGTCATATATTCAGTTTCCGCCGATATATTAGAATTCAAGATGTTTTTTTTTTAACACTCACATTTTTTTCTCATTCACACTCACACTCACACAGTCTTTTCGGCAACTCAGTCCATTTAAGACTTTTTACGATACCGACTATTTGTAAATATATCTATTGTGGGTTCAGGGATTCTTATTTAAGTCATTTGATATCCAAATGAGTTAAATAAAATCATCGGAGTGCCTGAGATCCGAACCCGTGACCCTTGGTATAGAAGGCAGGCGCTCTAGCAACCACACCAAGCCTGAGGGCTAAAAAATAATTTATTTGTGAATTTTAATCAAAATCTTTGGAGCAAATTTTGAGAAAATCGAAAAAAAACTGAAAAAGTGCATCAGTAAAGTACTAGTACTTAGTTCAAGGGCGGATACAAGGGGGGGGCAAAGGGGGTAATTACCCTTCCCCCCTCCCCCGAGATTTGAAAAAAATACTTTTTTTCGAAAAAAAAAAATTATTTTTAATGTAAAATTTTAAAAATTAATACTTAAAAATTTGATTTGTATTTATATTCTGGCAAACAAGTACAGAATATTCTATTCATATGCGCCTTTAAATTACCGAAATTGAGAAAAAATTGTGTTCTGTGCGACCAGTCACAAAAGATTACCCCCCCCCCCCCCCCCGAGAAACAACTCTGGATCCGCTCTTGACTTAGTTGCATATTTATTTTCCTTAGGCAACTGGTATGTTATTGAATTTGAATTTATATGTTATTGACAAAAATAATTTTTTTTTCTCAATGAAAAAAAAAAACAAAATGTTTTGAAGAGTAAATTCTATTTTCTTTATACTATTCTAGCATCCACAGGCAGGTGTGGCCTGGACAAGCTGGGCCAAAATTTGCAAAAAGAAATACATAATAAAAATACACTCAATAATTTTAACTTTCTCTTATCTTAATAAATAAATTGGATTGGAGTATTGGATCCCAAAAATTTTATTTTTCGAGATTTTGTTTTGAGTCCAAAAAGGTAGTTTCCGAAGCATGTCCTATCTGTCTGTGTTTCTGACTCTTAGCACAAGAGGCAAGAACTAGACTACAGTACCATGTTTAAAGGGGCTAAACAAATTCCTTAAGGGATAGATTCTAGATTCAAGGGGCTGATAGATAAATTGCTAAGGCATCATATACAGTTAGAATTTTTGAAATTTTTAAACAAAATATTTGATCGGAATGTGTTCCTCTCAAATAGAGAGACCCCAGGCCATCCTTGGCCATTTTCTCGTGCCTTCATCTAGGCCCAAGGTCGCCAATATTTATAATGAATCTAATCTAAATAAATAATAATAATAAAACATGAAAGCAATCATTCTATCACGCAAAGCTGAAAAAATGTTTATAAAATTTAAAGATCAATTAAATTCAAAAATAAAAAAATTTGGTGTGACTGTCGCACAGCACACAACTTTCTCTTACCTTCGGTTAT
>JAKCPI010019331.1:0-15088 GCA_023213315.1 Euborellia annulipes | reverse complement strand
GTAATTATTTATAATTTTAAGAATGAAATATAAAATTTTGTTTATTTTTAAGCAATGGCGAACCGAAATAAGCCCTCTTCATAAAAGGAGCCAGAAACCCTGGCCTTCGACATCTTCGAATAGAGGCCTAAATATTTCGTAAAGAAAAACGTACATTTAGGGTACATAAAGGGTAAAATGAAATGGTAAATATTTATTTCGATTTTAATTTATAGTCAAATAATGGACATTGTGGCGATGGCGAGAATCAAATTCGCCGGGAAAATAAAAGTCGCTAATTTGAGTAATTGGTGCATTATTGAAAAATATTTAATTTTTATAATCAATAATTGTTATTATTTGGTAAATAAATAAACCAGATCCTGAGAGACGTGTTCAGGTAAGAATCTGGTTTATTTATTTACAAATAATAACAGACATGACCATGTTGCGAAAGAGTTCGGTTCGCGCCGCCAGAATCTCTGTGTGTAAGTTTATAAAAGAATTATTATTTTGAAAACTCACTTGCCTTTAAAATTTAAACAAAAACTAATGAATATTTTTGACATTCCAGATTGTAATGCCAGAGTTCAAAGAGGAGGACGAAGAGGAATCTAATCAATCCTCTGAAGACTCCTCCTCAGGCCATGTAAGTTTTCTATATTATTCTATTTTATTCTAAATTTCAAAAGACATTTATTAAAACAAAATATTTATTTAAACTTTTTTTTGATATTAATATCATATTCTTTTCAGGCCTATAACACCTGGCTCATTTGGGCTTTGATTTTGATCACCTTGTTAATTGTTCCGCTAATTATATACGGAATATATAATGCACTTTGATGAATATATTTTTGTGAATAAACTTTATAAATAATTAATAATTTTCTTCTTAGCAATTTTACACACTCTTACAATTAATAATTCCCTCCCCTTATAGAATCTTTCTATCTTGTGGATCAGAGTCATTCGAGTGCCTCATTTTATAAATTTCTGAGATTAAGATAAAATAAGTTCTAATAGAAAAATTCCCAGGCCATTAAATTTAAATAACATCTTAATGGTTTGAAAATACATAATCGTCCATTGATCTCGAAGCGAGATATTATACTAAGGATGTTGGCCATTCCTGTTTTAAAATTTGATTTCAGCAAATAAAAATGTATGTTATACAATTGAGAAAATAAATTTTCAAAAATTATAAGAGCTAGAGATTAGAAACTTTTTGTAATTGCATTATTCAGAGGCTAATTCAAATAAAAAAAAAATAAAATAAAGAGTTACACAAACACCGTTAATAAGAATTATAAATCTATTACAAATAGCGAATTAATAATTATAATAATTATTAATTTTAATTCTCTTAAATAAATATAAGATATGCAACAATAAATATAGAATTTCCAATATTTTTTTATTAAAAAAAATAAAGAATCTAGGCGACCAAAACAAGAAGCAGCACCTGCAACAGCTGCAGCATCTACAGCTGCAATATTCCTAATATCCCGGGAAGCCCCCAGGCATAGTAGAGGAGAATCAAGGATCTGCACCTCCTACTCCTAGGTGCAGGTCCTAACGAAGAAAAACAAAGAATCAAGAAATGGAATGTTAACTAAAAACACTTAATAAATAAATTAAAGTTTCATCTTGATTTACTGTTAATTATTTATTTATATATGATCCTTTATTTCAGCCTGTTTTGAGGTCCCCAGAGTCCAAAAAAGTTGGTCCCGCAAAATGGTCTGGCTGTGAAATAAAAATTACCTCAAAAAGAAAATTTAATATTTAAGTTAGGTACCCCCCTCCCCCCTGGGACGTAATACGAAGTTTTGAAACAAAATCGGCCAAAAAGTACTAATATCTTTACTGATGTACCTTTTCACTTTTTTTTCGATTTTCTTAAAATTCCTTCTATCGATTTTAATTAATCAAAAATTAATTTTTAGATTTTCTTTAAAATATATATTTTCTCATTTTTCCCCTCAAATTGTTTGAAGCTTTTCCCTGAGGGAGGGACAATAAGCCGTACTCAAAAATTTTCTGCAGGGAAAATTTTTTTGCGAAAACTAAAATTTTTTTATTTTTTTTAGGGTCGCAAAATTTTTTCATTTTTTTCCCGACACTAATTTTTCCAACAGGGTGGCAAAATTTTTTTTCAGTCATGTAAATAATTTTACCAAATCCATTTTACCTTTTTTTAGGAAGACGGATTTTTTTTCGTGGGGGCCCGGCCTCCTTGGCCCCTCTTATATACCCCCTGTTCACTGTATAGAAAGAAAGAACTTGCGTTTAAATCGAATTAGGAAATTTTGAAAAAATAAAATTTTTCATTTCAGTTCATTTTGAAAAAGATGGAATTATTTCGGATCCTTTAAAGGTTCCCCACTCTAAAATATCTCCTAGTTTTTCTGAATCTTATCTATCTTTATTTGAATTTATAAAGATCTCGAATGATGACTTTAGTTCTTCAGTTACTCAACAGAATACGCAACGATTGATTTTTATAAGGTAAAATTTTTTGTCTACTATTTGGACCCTGTTATGCAATGGTGTGTCAAAGACCAAACAATTCAAAATTGAGTTAAGCACGGAATATTGTTTCAAATGCTTTAATTAATAATATTTTTATGAAATATGTCCTCAAAAAAATTTATATTTAATGTTACTTTCCAATTGACAAGAAAAAATTATATATAATCCAATGTAAACAAAAAACTTTATTGTTGATTTTCTCAAAACTCGATGTTTGGTCTTTTGACACACCATTGCATAACAGGGTCCATTTATAAGAGCCAAAAGTATCCGCCTGCCCCTCCCAGAAGGCTCGCTGCCCAAAGAAGAATTGAGACAATATGGGGCCTTTCAGGCCCTCCGAAGGATGGCTGGCCCCCTCCTCTCAGGCAAATTCCCTAGCTACGCTCATGGATCTGCTATATCTCTATTTGTAAATATGCGTACACAATGAGGGGCTGACTAAGCCCCCTAGGGGGGCGAACTTATATTTGAAAATTCAATATTTTAAATATTTTCAAAGGTGCCTCTCAAAGATAAAAGTTAAATTTATTGTATTTTCAGGGCACCCACTTATATACAGGGTTGGCATAGAATTTCCCCAGGTGGGCAAAAGCCAGTGGTTTTTTTTTTTGTTTCTCAATTAAAAAAAAACCCACTGTTATTTGGGTTTTATCGGATTTTTTACTTTTTCTTACTTATACTGTATATGAAATAAATATCATCATTACTATATATAAAGTGCCAGCCCCTGACTTCCTGTCCCTGTGTGTATGTGCCAGTTCTCTCGCTAATTGGTCAGATTTACAGTAAGTGGAGTTAGACTTATGTTTCTAATTTAACCCCTTATACCGTCTCGAAAGTCATCTTATCCGAGAGATAGCTTGTTAATTAGATGTGAAGCAACTGCTCCTTATTGTTAAGAAAAAAAAGTTTTTCTTTATGTCCCAAGAGTATAAACCGGAGGTCCCCAAACTTTTTTGTCTCGTAGATCACTTAACATGTTTTTAGGTTTTGGGTAGACCCATAAAAAACACACATTTATTTATGTAGACCTATTAATTACATTGGTGTCAAATGGTGATTATAAAGCAGAGATCAAATTATGAAAAATAAAATAAACCGCCGTTTACATCTCCCAGACCCCCAATTCATTATTTCGCTCACATGGACCCCTTGTAGGTCGTCGTCAACCACTGGGGGGTCGATATAGACCACTTTGGGAATCACTGGTATAAACTAAAATATCCAAAGTCAAAAGATTATATAATATCAAATGTTTATATTTGAATGAATTAGCCCACAATATACTGGTATATATGGCATTGAGTTTACAACGATTATATTAATATATGTCGTACAATGCTTTCCGGTAATTAAGTAAAAAGCTTTTTAAATATACATTGTATTAATACATAAACAATTATATGTCTGATACAAAATAAATAAATAATGCATGTACGCGTTTATTCAATTAAGTAAGTATTTTTTTTTATAAGTTAAAAGGCATATCTTGTATTATTAGAACAGGAGGAAATTGGGAATAAAAATTTAAAAATATTCATCTTTTGGATTAAACTAGGTGTCTTTGGCTAATCGCGTAATTCGCCAAAGCGACCTGAATCCCTCCCACTCCCATTATGGACCATCATATAATTTTATAAAAATCCCAGTCCCTTCTTGGATTTAAACTTAAAGACAGCTGCTAATTAATTTTGATAATTAAATTTTATTTTATTTACAATTTTTTATTCCGAACTACCCTAAATGTATTTTTTTTTTTTACTTTCTCTTAGCTCTATATATATGTTGATATACGGTAGAAATGAAAGTATTGGATTCATGTCAAAAAATTCGATGTCGAGATTTTGATGGATATACACGTTTTGAGGTCCCTGAATCCAAAAAAGTGGTTTTTGCGACATGGTCTGTCTGTCTGTCTGTGAACAAAATATCTCAAGAACGAAAAGAGCTAGGAGGTTGAAATTTTATATTTAAGTTAGGCACCCCCTGAGACGTGACACGAAGCTTTTGAACAAAATTGGGCAAAGAGTACTAATATTTTTCTGATGCACTTTTTCAGTTTTCTTTTATTTTCTCAAAATTCGCGCCAACGAATTTTTTTTTAATTCAAAAATCAATTATTTTTTAGATTCTCTTTAAAATGTATATTCTCATTTTGTCATTGAAATCTTCTGAAGACCACTTTACTCTTGTAGTCCATAGAAAAGATTGGAGAAATGGTTGCCATGGTAACAAAATATAAATATTTTCACATATAAATTTTACATCTTGAAAATCGAATGTACCGTACTGTCGGAAACTAAATACATGTGAATACATGTTGACACAATAAATCTGGTGTGACAAGCACAGTACACAACTTTCGCTTACCGAAGGTACGCGAAAGTTGTGTGCTGTGCGCCAGTCACACCAGATTGTTTAAATAAAATATAGCCTAAAAAACCACCCTCGTAAAATTCTCGACTCGGGCCTCCCATCTCCTTCTTGACAGAAAAAATATTAATATTATGATTTTAATCAAACAAAAGTCCTTTATTAATAATAATTTGATTTTGGAACGAAAATAGTCCCAGGTTTAGAAGGGGAAAAGGGAAGACAAAATTTTTGGCGAGGGTAAGAAGCGCATAGAAGAAAGAAAGGGAGGGTGAGGGGGGATGATAATTTGAATTCGAAACTATTTTAGTTCCGAAACGAAATTTCATTACGGAATTAATTATGTGTTAATAATGAAAAATTTGATGGTTTTTAATAAAAACCCTTTAATATAATGATCAACGTAGCTCTTTAAGAGAGTCATTCTTTTACAATTTGTTTTGCTCGTTATTCGAATTACTCGTTATGAGAGGTGCTCGTTAAGCGAGGTTTACTGAATATAAAAAAAATGACTATCGTTTTATCCGGCTTTAAATAAATACCAAATTTTTTTCAAATTTCTCAATTAAATTTATATAATAATTTTCAAAAATATGCAGAACCATATCGCTAAATATAAATTGAATTAAGAATACATTTCTTGAATGTAATTCTTGCTACATCTTATATAAGAGGACGCCTGGAGTCTTTGTGAAGTTTGAAGACAATAAATCCCAAATTTTTATTTCTAATTTGATATTTTTTTTTTACTTTTTTCACACTCATTTATATTCAAATCTTGCTTAAATATTTAATTATTTTTTTTATGTGACATGTTTTTTGCCGTCTTACATTTGTAATTAAAATTTAGTATTAAATTTCAAAAAAAAAAAAAAAAAGTCTATAAAATTGTTAATTTTTTTTTTTTTTTTAACAAAATTATGTGAAATTTAATTATAAACAATTACATCTTGAAGGCTATAGATAAGAAAAAAACAACTAAAAAACCAGACAATTTTTTCAAGGGCGTTTACTGTTAAGATCCTCCCCCCCCCCAATCGTCGCGAAATGTATGAAAAATTAAAAAGTTTTGCAAAATTTTATTACTGAAAGATAGGCAGACCAAACGACCGACTCACTTATGAATTTCTCTAATTATGGTTTAGTATTTAGTTGTTTTGAAGAGCTTTTACTTACTCTTACCTATATGTCGGGATTTTGATGGATATACACGTTTTGAGATCCCCTGAATCCAAAAAAGTGGTTTTTGCGACATGGTCTGGCTGTCAGTTTGTCTGGGTTCAATTTAAAGCATAAAGAAATTGAGCTAGGATGTTGGAATTTTATATTTAAGTTAGGCGTCTCCATGGGACGTGACACGAAGCTTTTGATCAAAATCAGCCAAAGAATACTAGTACTTTACTGATGTAATTTTTCAGTTTTTTTTTGATTTTCTCAAAATTCATTCCAACGATTTTTGATTAAAATTCAAAAATCAATTATGTTTTAGGAACTCTTTAAAATGTATATTCTCATTTTGTCATTAAAATCTTCTGAAGACCACTTTACTCTTGTAGTTCATAGAAAAGATAGGAGAAATGCTAGCAAAATTTAAATAAACAAATAGTTTATAAATTTTTCAAGTTTCAATGTCCGTTCAGTCGGAAACTAAATATGTGTCAAAACAAAAAATATGGTGTGACAAGCACAGAACACAACTTTTGATTTGATTACCGAAGGTAAGAGAAAGCGTGTGCTGTGCGACCAGTCACACCAGATTTTTTTCAATGTGAAATCTCAAATAAAATTCCACTGAGATTAAAAAAGAACAAAAAGGTAGAGAGTCTGACCGACGGACTCTTAGTTTCATTTGTGAATCATCATACTGTTCAATGTCTATAGTTTGTACGAAAAATTATTTATTTTTGTTTTTAGGTCAATGTTTTTATGATCGTTATAGAAAAAGTCTGGTGTGATTGGACGCGCAGCGTCTTACATTTGGTAATTGAAAGTTGCGTTCTGTGTCACACCAGATTTATTGAGACAACATATATTTAGTTTCCGAGGGTATAGAAAAATTTATAAACTGAAAAGTATAATTATATTTTGTTACCATGAAGTATAAGAGTAAAGTGTGCTTCAAACAAATTTGAGAGCAAAATGAGAACATACATTTTAAAGAGCACGTAAAAAATAATTGATTTATGAATTTTAATCAAAATAGTTGGAGCGAATTTTTAGAAAATCGAAACTGAAAAAGTATATCAGTAAAGTACTAGTGCTACCCACAGGGCTTGGAGTAGTTGGTAGCGTTCCTACCTTCTATACTGAACTTCGCGGACCCCAGGCAGTCCGATAATTTTATTTAAACCATTTGGATACCAAATGATATAAATAAATGTATCTGGACCCCAATATTTAAATATCGTAATTAAAATTAATTAATTAAGTATTGTTAAAGTATATAAGATGCAAAAAAGGCAAAAAAAGTAAGTATAAATGTAAGCTCTAATTTTTAAAAATATTTCAATAATCTTTTGAATTTAGTTATTATTCATTTATTTACTTTTTTATTACTCAAGATATCTCAATTAGAATTATTTGCCTGAAATGGACTTTAGTCTATTAAATGAGGTATTTATTTTTAATACGATATTATCACTATCAAAAAGACATGTAGAATATAATTTTTTTTTTTTAATTATTATCAAAGATGAATAATATAAATAGAATTTCAACATGAAAATGACGTGGTTCTTGTTTCAAAGTACAAAAGATGGAATCACATTTGGTGAAAAAAAAAATTAAATCGTTTTCGAAATATGAAATTTTTATCTTATGAAGGAGAATATTCCAAAGCTAACAGCCCTGGGAATGAATAAAAAACACGATTAAAATTATTAAAACGTTAAAAATAAAAATTAATTCTGGTGTAAGTAACCACACAGCATATAACATTTCGAAAGTTGTGGGATGTACTGTCAAACCAGATTTTTTGTCTAGATATATTTAATTACCGATAATAAATTAAAAAGCAAGAGGTAACATTTATAATCAATAAGAATGAAATACAGAATTTTTTAGTAATATAGGAATATTTAAAGAATTATATATATCATGTGTTGGTCCATGAAGTAATTATGAAAAACATATAACCAAGTATTTATTAATTTAAATAAGCGAAAAATGTAGGTACCGCCGGGAGTCACACCACGG
Source organism: Euborellia annulipes (assembly GCA_023213315.1). Lineage (NCBI taxonomy): Eukaryota > Metazoa > Arthropoda > Insecta > Dermaptera > Anisolabididae > Euborellia > Euborellia annulipes. Next base: position 7,003 of record JAKCPI010019331.1, on the reverse strand, counting down.
ATCTGTCGATTTACGCGATTTGCCTTTTGTAATTTCTTATTTAAAAAAAAAATCATTTGAAGTTATGTAAAAAATAAAACAATTCTATTCAAGGGGGGGGGGGCCCCCCGGGGCTGGGTCTTCCCGGGGGGGGTTCCCCCCAACCCCTGTTATTTATTCAATCCTTTGCAGACTTCCTCAGTTGATGCAAGTTTTTTTTTTTCTATATTATTTTGTTCTAAATTTCAAAACATTTTTATATTTTCAACATATCGACGCTCTAATTAGCAAAGTGCCTAACTCCACTTTTTTCGAAAATCATTTTTTTGTATTTTCTGTTGAAAAATATCGTTCTCCTTATGCCCTGAACTGGGTAAGAGCGTAATTCAAATTTTTTAGTGCAAAAAGTTGCCGCACGAAAAGTGTTTAACAATGGCTCTAACAATGCAATGAAATGTTTTTGGCTCTTCTGGAAAATAAACAAAAATGGAGTTAGGCACTTTGCTAATTAGAAGGTCGATATATTTCTTTTCAGGCTTACAAGCGTTGTTGAATTGGGCTTTAATTTTTATAATTTTGTTACGGTATTTATTTTTCTTATTTTATTCGCCAATGGCGGATCAAGAAATTTATGATTGGGTTAGGAAAGGATTATAATTTTCCCTACTTGAAATGCCAAACTCTCTCCCTTTACCTTTTCTTCATTCATATAAAAAATACAACCATCATCTCCAATTTTCTAATAAATACTTTTATATTATTATTTTAAAATTGTAATTAAAATATTTTAGCAGCAGCTTTTATTCAAAAAATAATATTTAAACTATATTTAAACACTGATTGATAGACGAACAGAAAATCAAAGAATTTCCCCGTTATTTTTCTCTTTAACCATCAGATAAGAATATTTTATAGATAAAAAAAAGAGATAGAAAAAAGATAGACAATCAAGGATATCAAAGTTTAAATAGAAATCACAAATTTATGGAAATGTTATCGAAAATTATATAATACAAGCATTATAAATATTAATGTAAAAATTAATTTAAATAATCTATTGATAATTATCTTTATCTTAAAATTTAAGTAAACTAAGTAAAAAAAAAAAAATATGAATTAATATTAATAGATTTCATCTGCCTAATGGAATTACATATTATTTACTAATTCTTGTTTGACATGATGAGAGTTGGACTCTATTATTATAATTTTTTGGCCTTTACATATTTTTGTTACTCAAACACCTGAGTCTGTAAACATATACATATTTAAATGAAAGCAAGGTCCAGGGGTGTAGCTAAGGGGGGTATCGAACTAAAAAATATGATTGACAAATAGTTTTGAAATGAAAAAGAAATATGAACAGATTTATGCTGAGGAACTTTGACAGATGAAACAATTGAATCTATCTATCTTTAAAATTGAAGAAAATATTAAGAAATCCAAACAACAATTCGACAATTTTATTACCACCCAAGTTCAAATATAACAGCATCACGCAGAAAACATTTTGTATTACCTTTTGATTTAGATGAATGTTTTTATTTATATGAGTGTTTTTATATTAATGTTGTTATATTAATGTTTTTTTATTCGGTATGTGTGTTTTTATATTAATGTTATTAATGTTATTTGTATTGATGTTATTCATATTAATGTTTTTGTATTAATGTTATTTATATGTACTTCTTTATGTTGGCAATGGCCACTGGCCGCCGAAAAGAAATAAATAAAAAAAAAAAAAATTATGCTGAGGAACTTTGACAGATGATACTCTCTTTAAAATCAGAATTCAAGACCCATGTCTTTATTCTCTCCCTAATCTGCCCACGGGATGTTATTTAGACCCCTAGCCATGGGCGTACCCAGGATCAAATCTAGGGGGGGCATGGTCAGATCATGGTCGTCCAGGGGGAGGGGCAGATCATGGTCGTTCACATTGTGACATAGCGATGTGGCAAACCTGAGTTAAATTTTATTTGCAGATTGTTCTCTAATATTTTTTCTATTTTATTTTTTACATTTATTTTGTATATATAATCAATTTATCAGCTTCATTAACATTTTAGGATTAGATTAACTACATTGTTTTTTTTTTTAATAAGAAATAAAAAATCATCTTGAAGTCAGGGCTCTGTGAGTGCAGTGATAAGGCTCTAATCAGTAAAAGATGATTAATAGCTTGTTTAAAATTTGATCTATTCCCCCTCCCCCCTACACTTCTCCTTCGCCTTCATCTTATTCTCCCTAGCTTTCCTTTTAATTTTATTTTATAATTCTTTACAAAATAATAATAATTTGTAATACATAACTTGAGTTAAAAATAGTAAAGTACCCGAGATTATATTTTCATCCGCGAATGCGTCACATGAAAATGACCCATGACCTATCTTACATATTGTAAAATCAGCCAAAGAGTAATCCTACTTTTTGTTTATTCTCTCGAAATTTGCTCTAAAGATTTTGATTGAAATTGATAAATCAATTAATCTTTATCAGAAACCTTCAAAATTTACATCAAAATCTTGCAATACTTTCTATGTTTACATATTTCATCCCTTCTTAATGAATGGTGTTGTGTTTATCCCTTATAAGCGACCACTAAAACAACCACAACAAATTCTGCAAAGAATATCGCATGTTCTTTTATTTTTATTTTTTATTTATTTTTTTTTTTTTTTTTTTTTTTTTTTTTGCTCGAGAAAAATCTGGTGTGGCTGGCCGCACTGCACACAATTTTCTCTTACCTTCGGCAATTGAAGTTGTGCTTGTCACGCGAGATTTTTTGGGTCAAAATATACTTAGTTTCCGGCAGTATAATAAAATTCAAGATATAAAATTTATATTTTGTGGTCATGTCTTCTACTTTTCCTAAGAAGTACAAAAGTGGGCTTCAAACAATTTTGTCAACAAAATAGGAATATACATTTTAAAGAACATCCAATTGATTTTAAAACAAAATCGCTAAAAAAACAGCCAATTGGGAGAAAAAAAAAATAAAATACATCAGTAAAGTACTAGTACTATTTGGTCGATTGGAATGAAATTCATGCCATGCTTGGGACATAAATACTTAGCTAAAGTATAAAATTTGAGTATCGAGAGATCTTTCCTTATTGAGTTATTTAATTTAATCCACATTTTTTGATACTTCAGTTGAAATTCATTCAAATGATTGTGAAAATGACGTCAAATTCAAGCTAAAGGGAATCGCCACCTTTTAATGGCAATTTCAAGAAAAGCAATAAAACAGACATTTAAAAGCAATAAAATCTCTTTCAGAGAAATTTACATAAATATTATGTTTTGATATTTTAACTGGAATCGATCTTCTTGAAATTTAAGATTTTTTCACAATAAATTAAATTAATTTCAAGTGAAATATCAAAAAATGTGGGTTAATGGGAATTACTCAAAAACAAAAAAACTCTCGATACGCAAATTTTATACTTAAGCCAAGTACCTATGTTGCAAGTATTTCAAGAAATTTCAATCACATCAGCCAAAGGGTACTAGTACTTTACTAAGGAATTTTTTCAGTTTTTTCGATTTCTCAAAATTTGCTCTAACGATTTTGATTAAAATTCAAAAATCAATTATTTTTTAGATACTCTTAAAAAGTATATCAATAAAATTTTACGTGAAAATAGTTTAAGTACACTTTACGCTGCGATTCAACCCAGGAGGTGGGGGGGGAGGGTTGATCCTTCAGGAAGCCCTGGCGATCATTACTCTGAGGAAGGGGGCAGATATCGCACTGATCTTCCTTACGATGAGGGAAGGATTAAATTAAATACGTCATTAACTAAGACTTTTTAATCTGGTGCTGAACAGCTGACAATGCAATTGAAATTTATGGAAAGGCAAGAGAATCTCTCCTTTCATTTTTGAATATCGATAATTTTGATTAACTCATGTAATGGATTTGAACTTTCGCACGAATCCATTTTCATGTATCGTTCAATTCTATTTTAAAATCATCTCTCTGTTCGAACTTTTACTTTTCTATGGATATATAGAAAAAATCACGTGTCTGATTTGTCAGGGAATTTGCAAAAATATTGATATTTGTTTTATTTCTAATAATAGGAATTTGTTTTGAAAAAGGCAAAAGCCTCTAGACTACATGACTAAATGTCAATAACCATCTCGCTAATCTATTTTATTTGTTTTATTGTTTACTATAATACTTTAAGACAACAGTGTGTCTCCCATTTGATATTAGTTCCCTTTTTTTTTTATTTTACTTTTATTTAAATTTTTTATTTTCATTAATTTACTAACAAGAAAGTGATGTATTCGAGAGTGAAGCCTTGAGCCTAGTCAACAAAACCAATATTTTAAAAATAAAAAAAATAAAATCTTTCTTTAATGCAACGGAAGGGGAAAAGCTACTTTTAAGACAACCCGTCCGACGGGTAAGCATTTTGGTTGCCTAAGCTCAAGGCTCCACTCTCGAGCATATCAGTGTTTGTGGCGCTGATTGTACAAAAATTCAGAATACAAAGAGAGGGTTACCTCCCAAATAAGTAAATTCCAATTATGTAATTCCGAGAATAAAAAGAGTAAAAAATTTTTTAGAAACGCCTTATACTATCAGGCGGTCCTGAAAATTTTTTTGCAGTTTTATTTCTTCCGGAATCAAATCCTCTGCAATTAGCATCAATGTGTATATATCATCATCATTAATGATTTTAAGTTTTTTTTTTTTTCATAATTTCTATTTAAAATTTTAACATTTAGCCTATATATTTTTAAAGTTTCTGCTCATGAACTAAACCCTACCATTCATACAAAAGAATTTTATCAAATTAAATTGACTTTATGAATATGAATACAAAAGAATTTTGAAGAAAAATTGCAATCAGTGAGAGAAGATAGACAGCTAGCAAATAATGAGTTTCGGTAACACTTCGTTCTCATCTTCAAGTGAATGAAATTTATTTAATATTAATCTATGAAACATTACAATTTAGTTAGGTTATATCAAGAAAAATTGTTAATACAAAAAAAAAATATATCATTGAAAATAAGTACATAAAAATAACAAAAGTAGTGACGAATATTGTTATAAAGCAAAAATAAAAATATTAATATGGAAGCCAGGTTACGAACCTCGAGAGGTATTCTTTCCAATTTTCAGTAATTAGTTTTTTTTTTAGGGACTTCAAAATTAATACTCTTCTCATTTGAAGGATGCTCTTTTCATAAACAATATCATTTTTACCCTCTTTTATCATGTAGTACTAAAAAAAAATTTTTTTTAACAAAAGTAGTGATGGTTATAATGGTAAATTTACTGAGGAAACCAAATATAGAATCATATTTTAAAAAAAAAAATATTTATTTTTAAAATAAAAAAGAGTTAATTTTGTAGAAACCCAAAAAAACTAATTTTAAAAATTTGGTCCTCGGGGTTTATAACTTTGTTAAGGCACTTACCCATATCCCTATTTAATTTCTTCATATTGGCTTGAAATTATGGCTGTGATGTGATTATAATGGAGAGATGGAAATATCAGTCGGAATGGTCGATAAAACTCCTAGAATAAGACGTTTCGGCCTGAATTTATTTGACCATCTTCAGTTATTGGAAATTACACACATAATGCAAACTGCACCAGGTTCAATTACATGTGCGTTTTGCAAAATGCAAATCCAATAACTGAAGATAGCCAAATAAATTCAGGCCGAAACGTCTTATTCTGGGAGTTTTATCGACCATCTCAATTTGACTGATATCTCCACCCTTATTGTATTTTTCGACACTTAATAACAAAAGAGGTTTCAATATTTTATTAACACCCTTTATAATCTAGTATTACCTAAGTTATTTATTTATTTATATAAAATGTATTATAAAAGGGTGATGGCATTAGACCATCAGCCATTTTTGCCATCGTTAATAACTATGATAATATTAAATAAATTTCGATGTCCCTGAGGTGGTGAGAAGTGTTCCCGAACACACCGTAATAAACGCTGGCTGCCTACCTTCTCTTGCTCCTTGAAATTATCACCACAGTGGTTGATTATTCCATTTTAAAATTTTTAAAACAATATGTAACATTAAAAAACGAGCTACATGGAGTAGTGACAGACTGAATGTTCTCGTTCTTAGATTATTATAAAAAAAATATTTACAAACCCCTCCCCCGCAAAATCTTTCAATGATAATGTAGATAAGATAAAATATTAGTTATAGCTCTCACATTTAATATTATGATATGGTCCAGTTTTAATTTACGATCATAAAGAGGGTGCGTGACAATTGTTCTACCTGTCATTAGAGATGTTGCTAATAGATAATCAATCAAAATGACTAGGAATGCGATTTCCCCTCAAAAGAGAGCGAGAGAGGAGAGAGAGAGATTGACAAGCAATAGCAAAGCAGCACTTACTACTTAGATGAGGGGAGTCTCCGGGTGCAAAGATCGTCGACAGTAGTGGCCGAAGTCCATAGCCCCGGCCTAGGCCGAAGTGATTAAAGACGGCCCGCATATGCCGCCGCTCCGCATATTCGTTCAACTCAACGAACGAACATCAACCAACACGACGACGACGACGACGAGGACGACGATACGAGCAACGATTAGTGAACAAACGGTGACCCACCTGAAACAAGTGAGTTGTTTATTCATTAATAAATATTTTAAAGGCGAGTTAGGGTCTTTAAAAAATAATAATAATTTTTATTTAAGAGGAGATAAATAAGATTTTTCAATAATTATTGCTTCATGAGTTTGAAAAATGTATTTAATTTTGACGGAATTAATTCGGCAAATCAATTTTATACTGGCCTTCTGTTGCCCGAAATATTATTTATAAATAATATAAATTCTTATCTTTCTTTTAGTCTTTTTTGTAGATTGGCACGGGAAGCGAACCCAAGTATAATGTGTTAATGCGAGAAAAAGATTTTAAAATATTTTTTTCTCCGGGGATTCCCCTATGAGATTAGTTCATCTTTATAAGGGTATTCCATATGTTCTCTTAAGGGTAGTACTGTGAATTTTAAAAAATA
>JAKCPI010019330.1:0-17864 GCA_023213315.1 Euborellia annulipes | reverse complement strand
CATTATTTAAATGAAATATAATAGGAGGTACTTGGTTATTTTTTAAGTTTCCATTAATCTAAGGTCCTTCAGCTATAGCTCAGTTGTAAGTTTCTGCCTCTTGTGTTTGGGGTCAAGGGTTCGTATCCCGTCTCATGCCACAAAAATTGAAATAAATGGCCTTCAATGCGGAAAAGATGTTATATTATTAAGATTCTTATTTTATTAATATTTAATGAGATAATTATATACCAGTAAATATAAGTCATAAGTTACAGTCTGAAAATTCTGTTTTTTTCTTATGTTTGTAGAGTAAAAATTGGAGTAAAATATAATAGTGATGTAATATTTAATTTTTTACTTCGGAAAGAGCAGGAGTAAGGGTAGGGCCAAAGATGTAAAAGTCGCTCTCCAACGCCTCAAGTTTCAGCTCAAAGAATAGCCAATTTGTTGTATTGAAATTAAAATAGTTTTATATATAATTAATTTCAAAAAGCAAAATTTTGCAAGAAAAAAAAGATATTTGCTCCATCCGGTCTTGTGATTAAGTAGGCACCTGGGAGGGAAGTGAAAACCGTCCTTCAGGGATCATATTATAGTGTATCCTCATGAGAAGTAAATGTCAACTTGGAACTAATTAATTATCTATATTTGTTCCAGGACAAATTGCAACGATGTATAAAATGTGCGCTTATGATAAAGCCGTTATTCTTAAAGATCTCTCTCCATGGTGTGCAGTTTTCAGTAAAGAGCAACTCAAGGTTAGCCCTAATTATTTTTTTCTTTATATTTTTTTTTATATTTATTATCTGTATGAATCCTCCATGGCATAATTTATTGATATTTTAGGTATTAGAATACGCAAATGACTTGGAAACATTCTATACATCAGGATATGGTCAAGGAATGAACGCCCAGCTCGGCTGCCCACCTATCAGAGATATGTTGGAGCATTTTACGTAAGTTAATTTGGCAGGCTTATTAGAAAATTTGAAATTGAATGAGTTACTTTATTTGTTTAGACGCTTGGAGCAAAACTTAGAACGCGAGCCACAAGGAATCTTTTATTTCACAAGCGCAGAAATGGTGGCGATGACACTCACATATATGGATATGAATCGGGATCAATTTCCATTATTAGCGCATAATTATGAATCAATGGAACGGCGTAAATGGAGAGGGGCAAATCTCATGCCTTTTGCATCCAATTTGGCAGCCGTTTTTTTCAAGTAAATATTTTTATTTCTTATCTTAATAGAGCGTATTTAAACATCATGTTATGATTTGCAGATGTTCGGAAGGTGATCCAAACCGGGTCTCTTTCTATTTACAAGAAAAACTCGTCGATTACGAGGGCTGTAATATTGGTCTGTGCTCCTGGACAGATATCAAGGAGAAGTTCTACAACGCTTATAGCTGCAACTTGGATTGGTGCTCTAGTGGGTGGAGCAGCGCACCACGTAGCACCAACAACTCCTTTGCCCTCTCAGTATTTTTTGTCCTATTTGTTCTCATTCTTAGAAACACAGTTCATTAAATGTTCTCCATTTTAGAAAACAAAAACAAAACATCATATTCATTCTATCATCAACATATAACTGAGACTAAGATATTTTAACGTCAATCACACAAAATATAGAATTTTTCAAAAATTAGGTAATCCACATGATCAAAACGCATTAAAAATTTTGATTAGTTGATCTCCTTTAAAAAGTTTTAGTTCAGTTGCAAATTTCTAATTCCACATAAAAAAAAGTGAATTGGCCGTTTGGGTTGCCTAACTTCCAATCAAAAGGGATTAATCCATCCGAATTTTTTTACGATTTGGGTATTCAGATATCAAAAATTCAGACATTTTAAATTAATATACTCATTACCCACTTATATTATTAATATTGGGATATTTTTTTAATCCTATGAAAAGGATTCTTAGGTATAAGTTCAAAATTTATTATTGAAGAAATTCTGTAAATTAACATCAATTGTTAATACGGTATTATAGGAAAATTATAAACATTAAGGGCCGGTTGCTTCAGTTCTAATCAACTAGCTATTCCTCGGATAAGCTAGTTGATTATAACTTGGAGTCTTTTCAGTTCTAGGATAAACTAATCATATGATTAAATAACACCCCAGGTCGTAGTTAACTATCTAAATCTGAAATTCGGTATAAGACTTAACTAAGGTGAATTCATTAGCTTTAATGAAATATTTTAATTTTTATAAATGATGCCTTCAATAAGTTGCTAACTTCACAAAACTTGCCTTATACCTCAGATAGCTAATTATATGTTAACTCGGAGGTCAAGCGTGTTCTTGTTTACTATATCGATGATTTGCTATCTGTTGGATAAGTTTGTTAGTTGACTAGAACTGAAGCAACCGGCCTTAAGTTTCAATTATTCATTGAGACCTTAAAGCAACGGACACGGAATAATTTCGAAAAAATGAAAGGGTCATTTTTATTTATAGATTTTAAATATCTTACAATGTTAGTAATATTAACACCGAATTGTCTGCGGAAAATGTATAAATGATGCCAGGGAGTTTTTAATAAACTTGCCAATTCTATGTACAATTACAATTTAAAGTGAAGTGGAAAGTCAGTCAAAAAATTATTTGTTGACGATTCAAGGAGTGTCGATTGCAGTCTTCCTCAGGACAACATTCAGACATTTATAATTATTAAGCACAGACTTGTCCTGATGAGTGGCAACTACAACAAATTTACTCCTCTCAACCCCCCCTTTCTAGTAATTTTAGTATTCAATGAACAATTTTCAATGAAAAAAAAATCGTGATACTAAAAGGTGCAATTTTTATAATAATTAAAAAATGTATGTTCATCAACTATTTGTTTTTAAAATGAACTGTTAATTCCAAAATTATGTAAGAATTCATTAAATATTTTCATTAATAACACTTCTGGTTTTTTAATGTTATTAACTCGAGTTTGCTGTAAATCATACTCATTTTGATCTACCACGCAGGTTTTTGTGTCAGGTGATTGTTTCCTGGACCTATTTTTCTGTGTATTTACTATTTAATAGTCGGCTGCAGCCAGGGCCGGATCTAGGGGGAGGGGGGGGCAGTGGGTGATTTGCCCCCGGGCGGCAGATATCAGGGGGCGGCAATTAAAGAAAGATTTACTAAAAAAAAGGTAAAATGATATGAATTTTGTATAGAAAATTTTAAGGAGGGGGCGGCAAATTAAATTTTGCCCCTCCTAAAAAATCTCCTAGTTCCGGCCCTGGCTGCAGCAACTCATAAAAAATTATATTTGTTTCGTGAATGGACCCAAATATTTGTAATCAGAGACTTCAATTAGGCCTATATAAAATCAGTTTTTTTTAATTCTTAAATATATCAGTGATATGATTAAAATAAAATACTTTTTTTCATTATTTACCCTTTATACCAGGGGCGCCAAGGAAAATAAATTTTAATTTGAAAATTTAGCAGAGCAACAGAGCAAAATCAAAACAAATTTTGTTTTTTAATCTCGTTTGTTTATTTGTTTTGATTTTATTAAATAAATACTCGGCTTAGTCCCATTTACTGGTTTTCTTCAACAATCATCAGCGCTTTCATGGTTTCCTAATTAAACCCAAATATTCTCGCTCCAAAAAAATTTTTGGATTTTCTTTAAACATGAACGCGCATTTTTCTTATTATTGGGGAAAATTAAATTTCAAATCATTCTTTATTTAATGGTATTAAATATTTTAATTTTCGGAAAATTTTTATTTTTAATTCCCTCATATCAAAAGAAAGGTGAGATGAGCGGTAATTATTTATAATTTTAAGAATGAAATATAAAATTTTGTTTATTTTTAAGCAATGGCGAACCGAAATAAGCCCTCTTCATAAAAGGAGCCAGAAACCCCTGGCCTTCGACATCCTCGAGTAGAGGGCGAAATATTTCGCAAAAAAGAAAAAAAGTACATTTAGGGTACATAAAGGGCAAAATGAAATGGTAAATATTTATTTCGATTTTAATTTATAGTCAAATAATGGACATTGTGGCGATGGCGAGAATCAAATTCGCCGGGAAAATAAAAGTCGCTAATTTGAGTAATTAGTGCATTATTGAAAATATTTAATTTTTATAATCAATTATTGTTATTATTTGGTAAATAAATAAACCAGATCCTGAGAGACGTGTTCAGGTAAGAATCTGGTTTATTTATTTACCAAATAATAACAGACATGACCATGTTGCGAAAAGAGTTCGGTTCGCGCCGCCAGAATCTCTGTGTGTAAGTTTATAAAGAACTATATTATTTTGAAAACTCACTTGCCTTTAAAATTTAAACAAAAACTAATGAATATTTTTGACATTCCAGATTGTAATGCCAGAGTTCAAAGAGGAGGACGAAGAGGAATCTAATCAATCCTCTGAAGACTCCTCCTCAGGCCATGTAAGTTTTTTCTATATTATTCTATTTTATTCTAAATTTCAAAAGACATTTATTAAAACAAAATATTTATTTAAACTTGATATTAATATCATATTTCTTTTCAGGCCTATAACACCTGGCTCATTTGGGCTTTGATTTTGCTTACTTTGCTAATTGTTACGCTAATTATATACGGAATATATAATGCACTTTGATGAATATATTTTTGTGAATAAACTTTATAAATAATTAATAATTTCCTTCTTAGCAATTTTACACACTCTTACAATTAATAATTCCCTCCCCTTATAGAATCTTTCTATCTTGTGGATGAGATTCATTCGAGTGCCTCATTTTATAAATTTCTGAGATTAAGATAAAATAAGTTCTAATAGAAAAATTCCCAGGCCATTAAATTTAAATAACATCTTAATGGTTTGAAAATACATAATCGTCCATTGATCTCGAAGCGAGATATTATACTAAGGATGTTGGCCATTCCTGTTTTAAAGTTTGATTTCGGCAAATAAAAATGTATGTTATACAATTGAGAAAATAAATTTTCAAAAATTATAAGAGCTAGAGATTAGAAACTTTTTGTAATTGCATTATTCAGAGGCTAATTCAAATAAAAAACAAATAAAATAAAAGTTACACAAACACCGTTAATAAGAATTATAAATCTATTACAAATAGCGAATTAATAATTATAATAATTATTAATTTTAATTCTCTTAAATAAATATAAGATATGCAACAATAAATATAGAATTTCCAATATTTTTTTTATTAAAAAAATAAAGAATCTAGGCGACCAAAACAAGAAGCAGCACCTGCAACAGCTGCAGCATCTACAGCTGCAATATTCCTAATACCCCGGGGAAGCCCCCAGGCATAGTAGAGGGAGAATCAAGGATCTGCACCTCCTACTCCTAGGTGCAGGTCCTAACGAAGAAAACAAAGAAGAAATGGAATGTTAACTAAAAACAATTAATAAATAAATTAAAGTTTCATCTTGATTTACTGTTAATTATTTATTTATATATGATCCTTTATTTCAGCCTGTTTTGAGGTCCCCAGAGTCCAAAAAAGTTGGTCCCGCAAAATGGTCTGGCTGTGAAAAAATTATTTCAAAAAGAAAATTTAAGTTAGGTACCCCCTCCCCCCTGGGACGTAATACGAAGTTTTGAAACAAAATCGGCCAAAAAGTACTAATATCTTTACTGATGTACCTTTTCAGTTTTTTTCGATTTTCTTAAAATTCCTTCTATCAATTTTAATTAATCAAAAATTAATTTTTAGATTTTCTTTAAAATATATATTCTCATTTTTCCTTTCAAATTGTTTGAAGGAGAGAGGGACAATAAGCCGTACTCAAAAATTTTCTGCAGGGAAAATTTTTTGACGAAACTAAAATTTTTTTTACCCGGAAGGCGGCCAAATTTATTCCCCTGCCATGGAAATCATTTTAGCTTTTTTTTTAGGGTCGCAAAATTTTTTCATTTTTTTCCCGAAGCTAATTTTTCCAACAGGGTGGTAAAATTTTTTTTCCGTCATGTAAATAATTTTACATTTTATTTAAATTTTTTTTTAGGAAGACGGATTTTTTTTCGTGGGGGCCCGGCCTCCTTGGCCCCTCTTATATACCACCTGTTCACTGTATGAAGAAAGAAAGAACTTGCGTTTAAATCGAATCTGGAAATTTTGAAAAAATAAAATTTTTCATTTCAGTTCATTTAGAAAAATCTGGTGTGAGTGGCGCACAGCACACAACTTTCTCTTACCTTCGGTATTCGAAAGTTGTGTTCTGTGCTTGTCACACCAGATTTTTTGTGTCGACATATATTTAGTTCCCGACAGTACTGAACATATGAATTCAGATGTAAAAAATCTGGTGTGACTGGCGCACAGCACACAACTTTCTCTTACCTTCGGTAATCGAAAGTTGTGTTCTGTGCTTGTCACACCAGATTTTTTGTGTCGACATATATTTAGTTCCCGACAGTACGGAACATTTGAATTCAGATGTAAAATTTATAAGTATGGGAAAATATTTATATTTTGTTACCATGGCAACCATTTCTCCTATCTTCCCTATGAAATACAAGAGTAAAGTGGTCTTCAGAAGATTTCAATTGCAAAATGAGAATATACATTTTAAAGAACATCTAAAAAATAATTGATTTTTGAATTTAAAAAAAAATCGTTGGAGCAAATTTTGAGAAAATCGAAAAAAACTGAAAAAGTACATCAGTAAAGTACTAGTACTCTTTGGCCGATTTTGATTAAAAGCTTATTTTTCCGGTCCCGGGGGGTGTTTAACCTAAATATAAAATTTCAACCTCGTAGCTCAATTCCTTCATGCTTAAAATTGAACACACACCCACCCATCCACCCATCCACCCACCCACCCACCCACAGACAGACCATGTCGCGAAAACCACTTTTTTGGATTCAGGGGACCTCAAAATGTGAAGATCCATCAAAATCTCGACATCGAATTTTTGACATGAATCCAATACTTTCTCTATATATATATATTACATATATACATAGGTAAGAGAAAGTAAAAAGATGGAATTATTTCAGATCCTTTAAAGGTTCTAAAATATCTCCTAGTTTTCTGAATCTTATCTATCTTTATTTGAATTTATAAAGATCTCGAATGATGACTTTAGTTCTTCATTTACTCAACAGAATACGCAACGATTCATTTTTATAAGGTAAAGTTTTTTGTCTACTATTTATAAACAGCCAAAAGTATCCGCCTGCCCCTCCCAGAAGGCTCGCTGCCCAAAGAAGAATTGAGGCCTTTCAAGCCCTCCAGAAAGATGGCTGGTCCCCCTCCCCAGGCAAATTCCCTAGCTATGCTCATGGATCTGCTATATCTCTATTTGTAAATATGCGTACACAATGAGGGGCTGACTAAGCCCCCTATATACACATTAATTTTAATAAAATAAATAAATCGCCGAAATTTATTGGTTTTTTTCAGGAAGGGGGCGAACTTATATTTGAAAATTCAATATTTTAAATATTTTCAAAGGTGCCTCTCAAAGATAAAAGTTAAATTTATTGTATTTTCAGGGCACCCACTTATATACAGGGTTGGCATAGAATTTCCCCAGGTGGGGCAAAAGCCAGTGGTTTTTTTTGTTTCTCAATTAAAAAAAACCCACTGTTATTTGGGTTTTATTAGATTTTTTACTTTTTACTTTCTCTTACCTCTATATATATGTTCTATATATATGTTAATACGCCAGTCACACCAGATTTTTCTTACTTATACTGTATATGAAATAAATATCATCATTACTATATATAAAGTGCCAGCCCCTGACTTCCTGTCCCTTTGTGTATGTGCCAGTTCTCTCGCTAATTGGTCAGATTTACAGTAAGTGGAGTTAGACTTATGTTTCTAATTTAACCCCTTATACCGTCTCGAAAGTCATCTTATCCAAGAGATAGCTTGTTAATTAGATGTGAAGCAACTGCTCCTTATTGTTAAGAAAAAAAAGTTTTTCTTTATGTCCCAAGAGTATAAACCGGAGGTCCCCAAACTTTTTTGTCTCGTAGATCACTTAACATGTTTTTAGGTTTTGGGTAGACCCATAAAAAACACACATCAATTCTGCTATGGACACAGAGCGGTCATCAGCTTAGAGAAGGCACCTCCGTTATGTATAACGCCCCTAAGGCATTTGATATTAATAGACTAAGCCCACCTACTATATCCTCGCGGCACTGAAGATGATGTGTGTTCTACGCATCGAAATATCTGCCAAATAAAAGGACGTCAGGTGGAGCTATAAATTTGCTGGTTATTTCTCTCCAACCCCTTTACTCTACTCATCCCAGCCTGATATTCAAACTACATATTCAAACACACATTTATTTATGTAGACCTATTAATTACATTGGTGTCAAATGGTGATTATAAAGCAGAAATCAAATTATGAAAAATAAAATAAACCGCCGTTTACATCTCCCAGACCCCCAATTAATTATTTCGCTCACATGGACTCCTTGTAGGTCGTCGTCAACCACTGGGGGGTCGATATAGACCACTTTGGGAATCACTGGTATAAACTAAAATATCCAAAGTCAAAAGATTATATAATATCAAATGTTTATATTTGAATGAATTAGCCCACAATATACTGGTATATATGGCATTGAGTTTACAACGATTATATATGTCGTACAATGCTTTCCGGTAATTAAGTA
This sequence comes from Euborellia annulipes, assembly GCA_023213315.1. Taxonomy (NCBI): domain Eukaryota; kingdom Metazoa; phylum Arthropoda; class Insecta; order Dermaptera; family Anisolabididae; genus Euborellia; species Euborellia annulipes. Next base: position 9,258 of record JAKCPI010019330.1, on the reverse strand, counting down.
AAAAGCTTTTTAAATATACATTGTATTAATACATAAACAATTATATGTCTGATACAAAATAAATAAATAATGCATGTACGCGTTTATTCAATTAAGTAAGTACTTTTTTTTTATAAGTTAAAAGGCATATCTTGTATTATTAGAACAGGAGGAAATTGGGAATAAAAATTTAAAAATATTCATCTTTTGGATTAAACTAGGTGTCTTTGGCTAATCGCGTAATTCGCCAAAGCGACCTGAATCTCTCCCACTCCCATTATGGACCATCATATAATTTTATAAAAATCCCAGTCCCTTCTTGGATTTAAACTTAAAGATTCTCGACTCGGGCCTCCCATCTCCCTTCCTCTTGACAGAAAAAATATTAATATTATGATTTTAATCAAACAAAAGTCCTTTATTAATAATAATTTGATTTCGGAACGAAAATAGTCCCAGGATTGGAAGGGGAAAAGGGAAGACAAAAATTTTTGGCGAGGGTAAGAAGCGCATAGAGGAAAGAAAGGGAGGGTGAGGGGGGGTGATAATTTGAATTCGAAACTATTTTAGTTCCGAAATTTCATTAAGGAATTAATTATGTGTTAATAATGGAAAATTTGATAGTTTTTAATAGAAACCTTTAATATAATGTTCAACGTAGCTCGTTAAGCGAGTCATTCTTTTACAATTTATTTTGCTCGTTATTCGAATTACTCGTTATGAGAGATGCTCATTAAGCGAGGTTTACTGTATATAAAAAAATGACTATCGTTTTATCAGACTTTAAATAAATGCCAAATTGTTTCAAATTTCTCAATTAAATTTATATAATAATTTTCAAAAATATGCAGAACATATCGCTAAATATAAAATGAATTAAGAATACATTTCTTGAATGTAATTCTTGCTACATCTTATATAAGAGGACGCTTGGAGTCTTTGTGAAGTTTGAAGACAATAAATCCCAAATTTTTATTTCTAATTTGATATTTTTTTTTTACTTTTTTCACACTCATTTATATTCAAATCTTGCTTAAATATTTAATTATTTTTTTTATGTGACATGTTTTTTTGCCGTCTTACATTTGTAATTAAAATTTAGTATTAAATTTCAAAAAAAAAAAAATGTCTATAAAATTGTTAATTTTTTTTTTTTTTTAACAAAATTATGTGAAATTTAATTATAAACAATTACATCTTGAAGGCTATAGATAAGAAAAAAACAACTAAAAACCAGACAATTTTTTCAAGGGCGTTTAGTGTTAAGACCCCCCCCCCCCCCAATCGTCGCGAAATGTATGAAAAATTAAAAAGTTTTGCAAAATTTTATTACTGAAAGATAGGCAGACCAAACGACCGACTCACTTATGAATTTCTCTAATTATGGTTTAGTATTTATTTGTTATGAAGAGCTTTTACTTACTCTTACCTAAATGTCGAGATTTTGATGGATATACACGTTTTGAGATCCCCTGAATCCAAAAAAGTGGTTTTTGCGACATGGTCTGGCTGTCAGTTTGTCTGGGTTCAATTTAAAGCATAAAGAAATTGAGCTAGGATGTTGGAATTTTATATTTAAGTTAGGCGTCCCCTTGGGACGTGACACAAAGCTTTTGATCAAAATCAGCCAAAGAATACTAGTACTTTACTGATGTAATTTTTCAGTTTTTTTCGATTTTCTCAAAATTCATTCCAACGATTTTGATTAAAATTCAAAAATCAATTATGTTTTAGGTACTCTTTAAAATGTATATTCTCATTTTGTCATTAAAATCTTCTGAAGACCACTTTACTCTTGTAGTTCATAGAAAAGATAGGAGAAATGCTAGCAAAATTTAAATAAACAAATAGTTTATAAATTTTTCAAGTTTCAATGTCCGTTCAGTCGGAAACTAAATATGTGTCAAAACAAAAAATATGGTGTGACAAGCACAGAACACAACTTTTGATTTGATTACCGAAGGTAAGAGAAAGCTGTGTGCTGTGCGACCAGTCACACCAGATTTTTTCAATGTGAAATCTCAAATAAAATTCCACTGAGATTAAAAAAGAACAAAAAGGTAGAGAGTCTGACCGACGGACTCTTGGTTTCATTTGTGAATCATCATACTGTTCAATGTCTATAGTTTGTACGAAAAATTATTTATTTTTGTTTTTAGGTCAATGTTTTTATGATCGTTATAGAAAAAGTCTGGTGTGATTGGACGCGCAGCGTCTTACATTTGATCAGTGGCGTAGCAAGGATTTTGGCGCCATGGAGCGACTCAACTGCTGCGCCCCCCCCTTCCCCTCGAACACTACCATCAATCGGTAACCGACACCCCACCCTACCACGGTAAAAAAAAAAATTTCATATAAAAAAATTCCTCAGATTCCTTCATCTTCATCTGAAGGCTCAGCATATATAATCTGTGTATAATACCAAAATTTAACCACAATATCTACTAAATAATTCAATGCTTTTTCTAATTTATTAGGCCAATATTAAAAGTAAAAAAAAAAAATCATATTTAGTCAGCAAAACAATATTTTTATTTTATTTTGTCTACTTTTAAAATTAAATTTGAATAAAACGGGATAATATATTAATGTATCTTTGGCCGTGAATCCTAATGTTTGTCATTTTAAAATAAAAAAATGCAGATTTCTATCAAAAAACAACAGAGCAAAAATTAATTGATTAAAGGATCCAAATAATTTTTTGTTCTACAAAAGGATCAAAATAGAGTCAAAAAATTAAATAAAAAGTATTATTTATTATATGTGCCCGGCGCCCCCACCCTGCCCCTCCGCCCTGGAGCCGCCGTTCCACTCGCTCCTCTGTCGCTACGCCACTGCATTTGGTAATTGAAAGTTGCGTTCTGTGTCACACCAGATTTATTGAGACAAAACATATATTTAGTTTCCGAGGGTATAGAAAAATTTATAAACTGAAAAGTATAATTATATTTTGTTACCATGAAGTATAAGAGTAAAGTGTGCTTCAAACAAATTTGAGAGCAAAATGAGAACATACATTTTAAAGAGCACGTAAAAAATAATTGATTTATGAATTTTAATCAAAATAGTTGGAGTGAATTTTTAGAAAATCGAAACTGAAAAAGTATATCAGTAAAGTACTAGTGCTACCCACAGGGCTTGGAGTAGTTGGTAGCGTTCCTACCTTCTATACTGAACTTCGCGGACCCCAGGCAGTCCGATAATTTTATTTAAACCATTTGGATACCAAATGATATAAATAAATGTATCTGGGCCCCAATATTTAAATATCGTAATTAAAATTAATTAATTAAGTATTGTTAAAGTATATAAGATGCAAAAAGGCAAAAAAAGTAAGTATAAATGTAAGCTCTAATTTTTAAAAATATTTCAATAATCTTTTGAATTTAGTTATTATTCATTTATTTACTTTTTTATTACTCAAGATATCTCAATTAGAATTATTTGCCTGAAATGGACTTTAGTCTATTAAATGAGGTATTTATTTTTAATACGATATTATCACTATCAAAAAGACATGTAGAATATAATTTTTTTTTAATTATTATCAAAGATGAATAATATAAATAGAATTTCAACATGAAAATGACGTGGTTCTTGTTTCAAAGTACAAAAGATGGAATCACATTTGGTGAAAAAAAAATTAAATCGTTTTCGAAATATGAAATTTTTATCTTATGAAGGAGAATATTCCAAAGCTAACAGCCCTGGGAATGAATAAAAACACGACTAAAATTATTAAAACGTTAAAAATAAAAATTAATTCTGGTGTAAGTAACCACACAGCATATAACATTTCGAAAGTTGTGGGATGTACTTTCAAACCAGATTTTTTGTCTAGATATATTTAATTACCGATAATAAATTAAAAAGCAAGAGGTAACATTTATAATCAATAAGAATGAACTACAGAATTTTTTAGTAATATAGGAATATTTAAAGAATTATATATATCATGTGTTGGTCCATGAAGTAATTATGAAAAACATATAACCAAGTATTTATTAATTTAAATAAGCGAAAAATGTAGGTACCGCCGGGAGTCACATCACGGATCTGTCGATTTACGCGATTTGCCTTTTGTAATTTCTTATTTAAAAAAAAAAATCATTTGAAGTTATGTAAAAAATAAAACAATTCTATTCAAGGCGGGGGGCCGGGGCCGGGGCAAAAGGAAAACAACGCCTAGCCCCGAAAAGGGGGAGAGCCCCGGTTCGCTACCGGGGGGGGCAAGGGAAGTTTGGCCCCAACAAAAAAAAAAACACACAATGTTTTTAAAAAAATTCTATTAATCCTTTGCAGACTTCCTCAGTTGATGCAAGTTTTTTTTTTTCTATATTATTTTGTTCTAAATTTCAAAACATTTTTATATTTTCAACATATCGACGCTCTAATTAGCAAAGTGCCTAACTCCACTTTTTTTCGAAAATCATTTTTTTGTATTTTCTGTTGAAAAATATCGTTCTCCTTATGCCCTGAACTGGGTAAGAGCGTAATTCAAATTTTTTAGTGCAAAAAGTTGCCGCACGAAAAGTGTTTAACAATGGCTCTAACAATGCAATGAAATGTTTTTGGCTCTTCTGGAAAATAAACAAAAATGGAGTTAGGCACTTTGCTAATTAGAAGGTCGATATATTTCTTTTCAGGCTTACAAGCGTTGTTGAATTGGGCTTTAATTTTTATAATTTTGTTACGGTATTTATTTTTCTTATTTTATTCGCCAATGGCGGATCAAGAAATTTATGATTGGGTTAGGAAAGGATTATAATTTTCCCTACTTGAAATGCCAAACTCTCTCCCTTTACCTTTTCTTCATTCATATAAAAAATACAACCATCATCTCCAATTTTCTAATAAATACTTTTATATTATTATTTTAAAATTGTAATTAAAATATTTTAGCAGCAGCTTTTATTCAAAAAATAATATTTAAACTATATTTAAACACTGATTGATAGACGAACAGAAAATCAAAGAATTTCCCCGTTATTTTTCTCTTTTAACCATCAGATAAGAATATTTTATAGATAAAAAAAGAGATAGAAAAAAAGATAGACAATCAAGGATATCAAAGTTTAAATAGAAATCACAAATTTATGGAAATGTTATCGAAAATTATATAATACAAGCATTATAAATATTAATGTAAAAATTAATTTAAATAATCTATTGATAATTATCTTTATCTTAAAATTTAAGTAAACTAAGTAAAAAAAAAAATATGAATTAATATTAATAGATTTCATCTGCCTAATGGAATTACATATTATTTACTAATTCTTGTTTGACATGATGAGAGTTGGACTCTATTATTATAATTTTTTGGCCTTTACATATTTTTGTTACTCAAACACCTGAGTCTGTAAACATATACATATTTAAATGAAAGCAAGGTCCAGGGGCGTAGCTAAGGGGGGTATCGAACTAAAAAATATGATTGACAAATAGTTTTGAAATGAAAAAGAAATATGGAATAGATTTATGCTGAAGAACTTTGACAGATGAAACAATTGAATCTATCTATCTTTAAAATTGAAGAAAATATTAAGAAATCCAAACAACAATTATTTCTTTAATTATCTAACTTTACAAAACAAGAAAAAATAATCATTACATTTATAAATTGTTTATTATTGTATAAGTTAAACTTAACAAATCATTCGAGACAAATTAATTTTATGCTAGTTGTACCATTGTTTCAGATTATAACTCCACAAATGGAAGAATTTCTCTTAACTCAAGTTAAACCAAAATCTAAAATTGGATTAGTTGGAGGATCAGATTTAAAAAAATTATTAAGACAAATGGGAGGAGAAGAAGGTAAATTTTTAATTTATTTTTCTTTTTTACTTGTCCTTGTTAAAAACTTTAAAACTACTCTAAATCGAAAAACATAACTTCCTTATATCTCTGACAAATCCTTATTTTAATTAAAAAAAGGAAATTGAACAATTTAAACAATAAAAAATAGACAATCACCTAATCTCACTTCCCTGTATATTTATTTGATTCTTTTTTATATATATAATAATAAAATTAATAATGTCATGAAAATAAAAAAGACATCCTTGGAACATTTTCTAAAAATATACTCAAGCTCCTGCTCAGACTATAACTCTTTTCATTTCACAATAGAATGCGACCGAAATAACAATATCAAAGATATTAAAAGTAGAGAGAAAAAAATTTAAAACATTAATGTTTTAAATAGGCTAGGATTTGGGGCGAGGGACCTAATTTTTTCAATTAACAAATTCAGTCCTTTAAAGGTAAAATATTCTAAAGTATTCTTGTTATTTTCTTTTATTCTTACATTATTTTCTTTTAGAATATACAAATATTGTTGGGAAAACAAATTTAAAATAAAAAAATTATTATAAGCCTATAATTTTAATATTAGTCTATTTATTATCTAGTGTAAGGGTACGTCCAAGATGCACTCGGGTTTCCTGAGTCGCCTGCGACGGATGGCGTCGAGTCTGCGTGCATAAAATCTCTTGTTACCAAATGGGACTGGCATGAGCGTAGCTAAGGAATTTGGCTGGGGGGGGGGAGCATGGGGACCAGCCTTCCTCCGGGGAGCCTGGAAGGCCCCATATTGTCTCAATTTTTCTTGGGGCGGGCCCCTTAGTTACGCTCATGGAGACTGGCAATGATGTACGGGGAGCGCCACAATTAAATCCCCACTTGATAGCTAGAGCCTTAAGGTATGGTATAGTATAGGTGTAGAGTGAAATAATTTTAATGACTGAAAACGTAAAATCTGGTACACATGATTTTATTTTACTTTTTCAAATTTAAAATTATTTCACCATAAACCATATACTATACCTTATTTTTAAGACTATCAGGTGGGGACTTAATTGTGGCGCTCACTATACCTGCGTGCAGGGAGCTTGACTCAGAACTTTTACCAGAATGATTTGTTCTTTCTGGTTGGTTTCAGCCAAGGGACCGTTTCGTTTGTGTGTTGAGAATTTGTCAATGTTTTACAATGGATATCAAGGATTTGGAAAAAGTTGTTTGCAATCCCCTTAAATAGATCTTAAATTATTAATTGAATATATTTCCTTTCTCCGGTGTTTGTAACTTCGTTGTCCCATTGTCCCGAACGAGCAATAAACCTGCAGCCTGTTTTCTTGTAAGTTCCATTATTCACTAATCTCTTTGGGTGGCAGCTCTGCCTGCGCTTAACAACCAGCGTTCATTATAGCCACATCCTACTTGCGTCCTGAGTCAGGCAATTCAGAATCTTGGACGAACCCTAAGTTTAATAGACCTTCTGTTGAAGAGGAGGCACCCCCTCTATCACTAACTTATTTTAAATTAATATCTCTTTTTCTTCTTTTTAGCATTACAAAAATATGACTATGTTTTTGCTTTGAAAATGGACTTATAGCTTATCGAGATGGGGATCTCCTTGAGTGTGAGTTATTTTTATTAACTTATTTATTATCTATTTTTATAAAATACTCCGTATATTTTTCCGCAATTCTAACAAAATTTTACAAATGGGATATATGTTCAGATCACTTTTTTAATTTCTTTATTTAAACTCAAATTAATTTTATTATATCCAGTTGGTGAAAGCTGAAATGCAAAAACCCCAACCCAATATAGATATATCCTCTATAACGTCAAAGTTCAAAGTCTCCTAAGTCCTAGATAACCCAGAAGGATTTTTGAATTGGGAAAAAGTGGGAAGGTTTAAAAAAAAAATAAAAAAAAAAAAAAAAAAAAAATTTTATTATAAATACATTTTAACTAATTTTATTATTTTCTTTTTTAGAACATACAAACATACATGGGAGAAGAAAAATTACAAACTTTTATTAATTTTGCATTGCAATATATGTCAAAAATCACTTCTACCTTTTCCAAAACGTGGAACTAACATCGAATTTCGCACAGGGCTTATTAATGTGTGTCCAGTTGGAAGATCTTGTAGTCAAAGTGAAAGAGAACAATTTTATGCATATGATAAAGAACCATAAAATTCGAGAAAAAATTTATTGTTGCCCTTAGGAAAGAATTTCCTAAATTAGAGCTTGAAATATAGTATAGGTAATGTTTATAAATATTCAATTTCTCTTGTTTTATATTATTGAATAAAATAAATAATTAAATATATTATTTTTAGGAGGTCAAATTAGTTTTGATGTTTTCCCAGAAGGTTGGGATAAAAACTTATTGTTTAAAACATCTGGAAAATGAACACTTTGAAGAGATACATTTTTGGAGATAAAACTGATTATGGTGGAAATGATCATGAAATTTTACGACGATCATAGAACAATAGGCCACTCTGTAAACTCTCCAGAAGATACAAAAAGCCAAGTGGAGGTATTTTAAAACTTTAAAATTACATTAAAAAAATTTCTTATTATGCCATGATAAATTTAGTGTGTCAATGTTAAATGGATTTGTTTAAAGAAATCCTAAAATGGTTTCTATCCGTGGCTTAAAAAGCTTAAAAAAACCAAAAAGGGTGGGTGGGCAATGATTATTTATGGTAGAAATGATTACTTGATATAGGCCTGAATAAATATGCTCTATTATATGGAGGCATATACAGTGGAATCCGATAATTCGTAGACCAATTATTTGTATCTTCCGGGCTAATTCGTACAAACTTGCCAGTCCCCAGAAAAAAATCCTGATAACTGTTATAAAAACAATACATTTGTGACCACTTGGTAATTCCTATTATATTTCTGTTGGTGGTCACTTAAAACGTCTTATAATTCGTATTTTCAGCTTTAAAAAGCTCATTAATTCGTACTGTTTTTCAAGAGGGGTAGGAAGTTTTTCTCGTTGATTCATTATCTTTTCACTGAAAGGAAATGTGAGGAGAGGAGAGTGAAAAATTGAACTTCTCTTTTTTCCTTTCCTTTTCATTAATAATTTAATTCTTTTTTAATTTTGAATTTTGTACTCCCTATAATTGGTATTCCAGATAATTCATACTCAAATTGTCGGTCCAGTGACGATACGAATTATCGGGATTTACTGTATTATTAAAATTATACGCATTATTTATATGGCCTCGCATCCCCACTTGAATAAAAGCATTTTTTTAATAGAAAAATTGTCATGCTACTTGATATGTTTGAAAAAGATTTATTTTTGAAAACACATTTAAAAAAATTGAGTTGTGAAAGTTTATTATAGCAGAGATTATATAGGTCTACTTATGTATATAAAGTATATTAATAGGCTTTCGCAATAAAGGACAAGAAAGAGTCACTCCCTCGGAACACTTCACAGAGGTATCTTTTG
>JAKCPI010019329.1:0-43071 GCA_023213315.1 Euborellia annulipes | reverse complement strand
ATAAGAACTCCACAATTTTATAATAGCCACCCCAAATTCAAATATAACAGCATCACTCAGGAAAAAACATTTTGTATTACCTTGATTTAGATGAATGTTTTTATTTATATAGAGTGTTTTTATACGGTGTTATTTTTATACGGCATGTGTGTTTTTATATTAATGTTATTTATATTAATGTTTTTATATTAATGTTATTTATATTAATGTTTTTATATTAATGTTATTTATATTAATGTTTTTATAGTTAATGTATTTTTATATTAAAATTATTTATATGTACTTCTTTATGTTGACAATAGCCACTGGCCGCCGAAAATAAATAAAAAAAAAAAAAAAAAAATTATGCTGAGGAACTTTGACAGATGATACAATTGAATATATTTAAAATCAGAATTCAGGACACATGTCTCTCTTATTCTATCCTAATTTGCCCACGGGGTGTTATTTAGACCCCTAGCACAAGAGTTTGATACTCTATCACTGTGCTATGGGTCGAGAAGGTATTAAAACGAGGAGTTAATTAAGTGGTAAAAATAATTTTATTTTTTAGTTTTTAGTTCTCTCAGCTTTCACTGGACCGAATCTTCTGAAATTCAATCATAATAATTAAGACGTTTGTGTTCAGTCCTTGGCCAGATTTCATAACAATCAGTTGAGCAAATTAGGGTTAAATCTCAAAAAGCGAAAAAAATTTAGTATAAGGTAACAGAAAGAAAAACTTTGAAATTTTATTAATCTCTTTGAATATTATTAAGTATCCGATCTATTGATATATTATTTAGGGGTTGTGATTAGACAGTTTGATCTATATATAATATGCCTAGCTCATAATATATTACTACTATAATTATAATCTCGTTTTAAACGTTAGCGATGTGGCAAACTTGAGTTAAATTTTATTTGCAATATTGTTCTCTAATATTTTTTCTATTTTATTTTTTACATTTATTTTGTATATATAATCAATTTATCAGCTTCATTAACATTTTAGGATTAGATTAACTACATTGTTTTTTTTTAATAAGAAATAAAAATCATCTTGAAGTCAGGGCTCTGTGAGTGCAGTGATAAGGCTCTAATCAGTAAAAGATGATTAATAGCTTGTTTAAAATTTGATCTATTCCCCTCCCCCCTACACTTCTCCTTCGCCTTCATCTTATTCTCCCTAGCTTTCCTTTTAATTTTATTTTATAATTCTTTACAAAATAATAATAATTTGTAATACATAACTTGAGTTAAAAATAGTAAAGTACCCAAGATTATATTTTCATCCGCGAATGCGTCACATGAAAATGACCCATGACCTATCTTACATATTGTAAAATCAGCCAAAGAGTAATCCTACTTTTTGTTTATTCTCTCGAAATTTGCTCTAAAGATTTTGATTGAAATTGATAAATCAATTAATCTTTATCAGAAACCTTCAAAATTTACATCAAAATCTTGTAATACTTCCTATGTTTACATATTTCATCCCTTCTTAATGAATGGTGTTGTGTTTACCCCTTATAAGCGACCACTAAAACAACCACAACAAATTCTGCAAAGAATATCGCATGTTCTTTTATTTTTATTTTTTATTTATTTATTTTTTTTTTTTTTTTTGCTCGAGAAAAATCTGGTGTGGCTGGCCGCACTGCACACAATTTTCTCTTACCTTCGGCAATTGAAGTTGTGCTTGTCACGCGAGATTTATTGGGTCAACTAGTTTCCGGCAGTATAATAAAATTCAAGATATAAAATTTATATTTTGTATTCATGTCTTCTACTTTTCCTAAGAAGTACAAAAGTGGGCTTCAAACAATTTTGTCTACAAAATAGGAATATACATTTTAAAGAACATCCAATTGATTTTAAGACAAAAAACAAAAAAAAAACAAAGCCAATTGGGAGAAAAAAAAATGCATCAGTAAAGTACTAGTACTATTTGGTCGATTGGAATAAAATTCATGCCATGCTTGGGACATAAATACTTAGCTAAAGTATAAAATTTGAGTATCGAGAGATCTTTCCTTATTGAGTTATTTAATTTAATCCACATTTTTTGATATTTCAGTTGAAATTCATTCAAATGATTGTGAAAATGACGTCAAATTCAAGCTAAAGGGAATCGCCTCCTTTTAATGGCAATTTCAAGAAAAGCAATAAAACAGACATTTAAAAGCAATAAAATCTCTTTCAGAGAAATTTACATAAATATTATGTTTTGATATTTTAACTGGAATCGATCTTCTTGAAATTTAAGATTTTTTTCACAATAAATTAAATTAGTTTCAAGTGAAATATCAAAAAATGTGGGTTAATGGGAATTACTCAAAAACGAAAAAAACTCTCGATACGCAAATTTTATACTTAAGCCAAGTACCTATGTCGCAAGTATTTCAAGAAATTTCAATCACATCAGCCAAAGGGTACTAGTACTTTACTAATGTATTTTTTCAGTTTTTTCGATTTCTCAAAATTCGCCCTAACGATTTTGATTAAAATTCAAAAATCAATTATTTTTTAAATACTCTTTAAAAAGTAATATCAATAAAACTTTACGTGAAAATAGTTTAAGTACACTTTACGCTGCGATTCAACCCAGGAGGGGGGGGAGGGGGTTGATCCTTCAGGAAGCCCTGGCGATCATTACTCTGAGGGAGGGGGCAGATATCGCACTGATCTTCCTTAGGATGAGGGAAGGATTAAATTAAATACGTCATTAACTAAGACTTTTTAATCTGGTGCTGAACAGCTGACAATGCAATTGAAATTTATGGAAAGGCAAGAGAATCTCTCCTTTCATTTTTGAATATCGATAATTTTGATTAACTCATGTAATGGATTTGAACTTTCGCACGAATCCATTTTCATGTATCGTTCAATTCTATTTTAAAATCATCTCTCTGTTCGAACTTTTACTTTTCTATGGATATATAGAAAAAATGACGTGTCTGATATGTCAGGGGATTTGCAAAAATATTGATATTTGTTTTATTTCTAATAATAGGAATTTGTTTTGAAAAAGGCAAAAGCCTCTAGACTACATGACTAAATGTCAATAACCATCTCGCTAATCTATTTTATTTGTTTTATTGTTTACTATAATACTTTAAGACAACAGTGTGTCTCCCATTTGATATTAGTTCCCTTTTTTTTATTTTATTTTATTTAAATTTTTTATTTTCATTAATTTACTAACAAGAAAGTGATGTATTCGAGAGTGAAGCCTTGAGCCTAGTCAACAAAACCAATATTTTAAAAATAAAAAAAATAAAATCTTTCTTTAATGCAACGGAAGGGGAAAAGCTACTTTTAAGACAACCCGTCCGACGGGTAAGCATTTTGGTTGCCTAAGCTCAAGGCTCCACTCTCGAGCATATCAGTGTTTGTGGCGCTGATTGTACAAAAATTCAGAATACAAAGAGAGGGTTACCTCCCAAATAAGTAAATTCCAATTATGTAATTCCGAGAATAAAAAGAGTAAAAAATTTTTTAGAAACGCCTTATACTATCAGGCGGTCCTGAAAATTTTTTTTGCAGTTTTATTTCTTCCGGAATCAAATCCTCTGCAATTAGCATCAATGTGTATATATCATCATCATTAATGATTTTAAGTTTTTTTTTTTTTTCATAATTTCTATTTAAAATTTTAACATTTAGCCTATATATTTTTAAAGTTTCTGCTCATGAACTAAACCCTACCATTCATACAAAAGAATTTTATCAAATTAAATTGACTTTATGAATATGAATACAAAAGAATTTTGAAGAAAAATTGCAATCAGTGAGAGAAGATAGACAGCTAGCAAATAATGAGTTTCGGTAACACTTCGTTCTCATCTTCAAGTGAATGAAATTTATTTAATATTAATCTATGAAACATTACAATTTAGTTAGGTTATATCAAGAAAAATTGTTAATACAAAAAAAAAAAAATATCATTGAAAATAAGTACATAAAAATAACAAAAGTAGTGACGAATATTGTTATAAAGCAAAAATAAAAATATTAATATGGAAGCCAGGTTACGAACCTCGAGAGGTATTCTTTCCAATTTTCAGTAATTAGTTTTTTTTTAGGGACTTCAAAATTAATACTCTTCTCATTTGAAATGCTCTTTTCATAAACAATATCATTTTTACCCTCTTTTATCATGTAGTACTAAAAAATTTTTTTTAACAAAAGTAGTGATGGTTATAATGGTAAATTTACTGAGGAAACCAAATATAGAATCATATTTAAAAAAAAAATATTTATTTTTAAAATAAAAAGAGTTAATTTTGTAGAAACCCAAAAAAACTAATTTTAAAAATTTGGTCCTCGGGGTTTATAACTTCGTTAAGGCACTTACCCATATCCCTATTTAATTTCTTCATATTGGCTTGAAATTATGGCTGTGATGTGATTATAATGGAGAGATGGAAATATCAGTCGGAATGGTCGATAAAACTCCTAGAATAAGACGTTTCGGCCTGAATTTATTTGACCATCTTCAGTTATTGGAAATTACACACATAATGCAAACTGCACCAGGTTCAATTACATGTGCGTTTTGCAAAATGCAAATCCAATAACTGAAGATAGCCAAATAAATTCAGGCCGAAACGTCTTATTCTGGGAGTTTTATAGACCATCTCAATTTGACTGATATCTCCAACCCTCTATTGTATTTTTCGACACTTAATAACAAAGAGGTTTCAATATTTTATTAACACCCTTTATAATCTAGTATTACCTAAGTTATTTATTTATTTATATAAAATGTATTATAAAAGGGTGATGGCATTAGACCATCAGCCATTTTTGCCATCGTTAATAACTATGATAATATTAAATAAATTTCGATGTCCCTGAGGTGGTGAGAAGTGTTCCCGAACACACCGTAATAAACGCTGGCTGCCTACCTTCTCTTGCTCCTTGAAATTATCACCACAGTGGTTGATTATTCCATTTTAAAATTTTTAAAAGAATATGTAACATTAAAAAACGAGCTACATGGAGTAGTGACAGACTGAATGTTCTCGTTCTTAGATTATTATAAAAAAAATATTTACAAACCCCTCCCCCGCAAAATCTTTCAATGATAATGTAGATAAGATAAAATATTAGTTATAGCTCTCACATTTAATATTATGATATGGTCCAGTTTTAATTTACGATCATAAAGAGGGTGCGTGACAATTGTTCTACCTGTCATTAGAGATGTTGCTAATAGATAATCAATCAAAATGACTAGGAATGCGATTTCCCCTCAAAAGAGAGCGAGAGAGGAGAGAGAGAGATTGACAAGCAATAGCAAAGCAGCACTTACTACTTAGATGAGGGAGTCTCCGGGTGCAAAGATCGTCGACAGTAGTGGCCGAAGTCCATAGCCCCGGCCTAGGCCGAAGTGATTAAAGACGGCCCGCATATGCCGCCGCTCCGCATATTCGTTCAACTCAACGAACGAACATCAACCAACACGACGACGACGACGACGAGGACGACGATACGAGCAACGATTAGTGAACAAACGGTGACCCACCTGAAACAAGTGAGTTGTTTATTCATTAATAAATATTTTAAAGGCGAGTTAGGGTCTTTAAAAAATAATAATAATTTTTATTTAAGAGGAGATAAATAAGATTTTTCAATAATTATTGCTTCATGAGTTTGAAAAATGTATTTAATTTTGACGGAATTAATTCGGCAAATCAATTTTATACTGGCCTTCTGTTGCCCGAAATATTATTTATAAATAATATAAATTCTTATCTTTCTTTTAGTCTTTTTTGTAGATTGGGACGGGAAGCGAACCCAAGTATAATGTGTTAATGCGAGAAAAAGATTTTAAAATATTTTTTTTTCTCAGGGATTCCCCTATAAGATTAGTTCATCTTTATAAGGGTATTCCCTAGGTTCTCTTAAGGGTAGTACTGTGAATTTTAAAAAATATAGAGCATATATTAAATAAAAGTTGAGAAATATTTTATCTCTAAAAAATTGATGAGCCATTAGCATATTAACTTGGGGCATATATACTTTAATGAATAATTATTAAATTACATACATATTTATTTATTTTTTTTTTTAGATTTTTTTAAATCTACAAAAATTTTTTAAATCTACAAATTTCACAGGAGGGACTTAAACCCTCTTTTATGGTCTCATCACCTGGAGAGGGGGGATTATTAAATTAATCGCAGAAAAGATTGGTAGAAACCCCTTTTGAAAAAATCGAGTGATTTATAATCTAAAATATTTCTTAACAATGTTAATAGGTCTTCGGACCTTATGCACCCATTCCAAAAAAAAAAAAAAAAAAAAAAAATTAATCATTTGAAAAGTTTTTTTATCATTGGGTTTAATTAATAATTCGTAATCTCGTAAAAAAATATATAATTAAAAAAATTTAATTTAATCTCAAAATTTTAAAACCTGTAAGCTTATATAGGGGGGTAGTTGAGTATGCAAAATGTGATGGACAGAATTCTGTCAATGGATTTGGGCTAAAATAGCCTCAGAATAAGGATCCGGATCTTGCCGGGCCAATTTTTGGTCCAATTTTTTTTTACCCCCTCTCCTTTGGTTTGTATGGGAAATCAAAGGAATAACATGCTAAGATAATGTGAAGGCCTGCAACTATGGTCAAATTCTTAAACAATGAAAAAACTATCTTGTCAGCAAATGCGGTGATCCTCTATAATCAGTGGCGTAGCAAAGGGGGGGGGGGATGGGGCAAGGGGGGTCATCAAGCCCCGGGCGCTACTCACAAAGGGGCGCAAAACAAAAAATTGCTGGATAATTTTGTCTCAAATTTAAAGCCTAGCTTGAGCCAATGACTTTATTTATTTTACTTTATTTATTTATTAATTTGCAAGTATATTTTACATATAATATTATATGGTTTTCGAATGGGGGGGGCGCTACAAAGGGATTGTGCCCCGGGCGCGAGTTAAGCTCGCTACGCCACTGTCTATAATACCCTGAAAAGTACTATCTTGCCCCCAGCTACGGTGTTCTCCTCTAACCCCTTTACCACCCT
The DNA here is from genome assembly GCA_023213315.1 of Euborellia annulipes. Classification (NCBI taxonomy): domain Eukaryota; kingdom Metazoa; phylum Arthropoda; class Insecta; order Dermaptera; family Anisolabididae; genus Euborellia; species Euborellia annulipes. Next base: position 36,059 of record JAKCPI010019329.1, on the reverse strand, counting down.
TTCTCTCCCTTTATTTCAAATTCAAATATACGGCGGTCCCCACAATTCTGCTTGGGTTTGAGGATCATGGGCGCAAAAACGATATAATTTTTAGGAGGCAAAAAATTGGCAAAGCCTGGTTCGATCACAATAAATTTAGACTGAAATCTGGAACCTGGTCTACCCCACTTTGACTGATATCTCCATCATTCTTTTACTATAAAATATTCATTAATTATTAAAAAAAAATTTCATATTTCTTTGTTTAATTTAATTGTTTTGTTCTCGCTATGCAAATAATATCAAGTGTTCGTTGACTAAGGCTTTGTCGTTATGCTATTATAAAAATGAACAAACACATTGACCCTTGGATTATGAAACACGGGCCCTGTCTCTACTCCAATATTCCTTGGCTTTCTCTGAGATTTTCATATTTCTCTGATTAGACGTGAATTATTCATCGAGCTCACAATTGTTATTAAAGTATAGAATTACGTACTGGCATTTTATTAATAATAAGATGGAATTTTATTACGTAGCCTCCTTTGTAATGGCAAGGAATTAAAAAATATTCATCCAAATTTTTATATAATTCATTCGATTCGATAAATATTATCATGATTGTGATTTGTCTATAAAAAAGAAATTAGATAAAATTCCATTTTTTTTTTTTTTAATGCTTTATCGAGGGAATCAAACAAAGATTAATTTTGTTATATATCTGATTTAATTATTTTAATTTTTTTTAAGTGTTAAGTGAACAAACTCTCAACTCAAGGAAATATCAATTTTTTTTTTTTTGTTCGATCTTACAAATTGAAAGAATAAGGTCGGAATTTAAAATTCGAAGATGCGATCCAAGATTTGGAATTAGACTAAATCAAACTTTTACTTTCTCTTACCTGTATATGTTAATATATACAAAGTATTGAATTCATGTCAAAAATTCGATGTCGAGATTTTGATGGATATACCCGTTTTGAGGTCTCAAAAAAGTGGTTTTCCCAACATGGTCTATCTGTCTGTCTGTGTGTGTTCAATTTAAAGCATGGAAAAACTGAGCTACGAGGATGAAATTTTATATTTAAGTTGGACACCCTCTTGAGGCGGGAAAATAAGTTTTTGATCAAAATCGGTTGAAAAGTACTAATGCACTTTTTCAGTTTTTTTTTTTTTTTTTTTTTGATTTTCGCTTCAACGATTTTGATTAAAATTCAAAAATCAATTATTTATTAGATGCTCTTTAAATTGTATTCTCATTTTGCCCTTGAAGACAAAAATCTGGTGTGACAAGCCAAGAACACAACTTCTTTGTGTTCGGTTGAGTGCTGTGCGACCATCACACCAGATTTTTAAAAATCTGATTGTCTTGTCCAATCTGCGGATCGTAATGCGATCCTTTTTTAGATAATTTTGCCCATTCCTGAGTACAAAATTATAATATAATAAAATTCCAGCCTCTTTTTCTTTAAGAAAAATATAAAAAATTAGAATTCTAAACATATAAAGTAATATTTTTAATAGATATCTTAATTATTATTTATTTCAGAGATTTAATTATAATTATTCAAGGGTAGCCACCCTTACACATCTTCCCTTTGCTTCATTATTTTATAATTTTTACTAGGAACCGACCGAATATTCGGTTTCGGTTACGGTTTCGGCCGTAGTTTCGGTTTCGGCCAAAAAGTAGCCGAAACTTTCGGCCGGCCGAAACTTGAGTCTTAAAAAAAAAAGGTCAAATGATTTGCACTTGAAGGAGAAAAAATTTTTGTCTCCCTAAAAAAAAGGTAAAATGATTTTCACGGAGGGGAAAAAATAAATAAAAAAAAAATATAAATTTTTTTATAGGAAATACAAGTTTCGGTTTCGGTTTCTGAAAATCTTGTTTCGGGCGGACCCTAATTTTTACACATTCAAAATAGATCTCATACTAAACCCAAACCAATAATTAGAGGAAATACAGACTTAAACTTGAAAATAAATTAATAAACCCCGTTAAAATAAATTTATCTTATCAGAATAAATGATTTCAGAAACTTAAAATTCACAGATGCTACTCCTTAAGAGAATAAATGATTTATTTTCTAATTCAATATACGTTCGGAATCGGCCTTTAATTATCTTGATTCTTACCAGTCATTTTTTGACAGGAAAATAATTTTATTCAAAGGTTGATCACCGAAAAGGAAATTCACAAAGATTTTGATATGAAATTGGGCGAAAAAAAAAAATTGAAATTATTTTCCTTCCCATGTTTAAATAAAAAAAAAGCATTGAACCGGTTAATATGCGTCTGGATAATAATAATAATAACATAACAAGAGTAAGCAGAAGTGGGTGGAGTTTGCGATAAGAGAAAGAGAGAGAGAGGTGAGCGCAGGTACCAGGAGAGAGAGAAAGAGAGAGAGTATTAAGGATGGCTCTTGTTCGTGTTTCAGGATGTCAGGCGAGAATAAATTTCAGATGGAGAAGGAGCTCACGGAGAAGGCGAAACAGAAAGCTAAATTGGAGTTGAGGGAAGAAGAAGAAATTCAGAAACAGGCCATCACGGAACTTCGGCAACTTCTTCAAGGTAGGAGACAAATTATCTCATTTTTAGAAAACAGAATCATGTTTATATTATTGATACTATGTAGGCAGCCAAATGCTATTTTATTTCAGTGTGCAGTGGTGTTAACTGGACAAGGGGACACTTCCTCAGAACTGAGCAGCAGGTCTCAATTATAACAATTAGGTTGAAACCTGCTCAGTCCTGAGGAAGGGGGCGATTAAGCACCCGAAACGTCGAAGAGCACATTGAAATAACATAGCATTTGGCTGCCTACATAGTATCAATAATATAGATAATACATCTTCAATCTGAATCATTTGATTTGATTTCTGTAGAAAATGAAATTTTATTTTCAGCCCTATTCTCTTAATTTAGTATAAGTTCAGAAATTTAAATACTAGATGATAGGAGCAGGCAGTAATTGGTATCCACGAAATAAAACTAAAGAAACAGTTTCGCCTTTAATTAGATAAAGCCGAAACTTTTTCATTAACATTCCACATTCCGTGGATACTAAATACCTAGTGTCTGCCCCTTTCATCTTGCATTTAACAATCAAATTTAACAATCAAAATTTAATTATTAGACTTGCATTTAAACACAACAGTCACTTTATTTCTTCAAATTTAGAAAATTAACATAAAAATGTTTGTGGTCCTGATCGTTATTGAATTTGCAAAAAGCGAGGTTTTGTAATCATTGATGTTTACATGAGTAAGAAAAATCAAAATCCGGAATTACAAATATCTTATATTATAGGGTACATACATAGGCATAGTCAGAAATTTTGAAAAGGAGACGGTTATAATTTCCCCTCCTCTCCTCCAGTAGGTTTGAAACCCGAGATAAACATTTTTTGAATAAATATTGAAGGGCCTTTTACTGCCCCTTGAGGACCGATTCATTCCAAATTTCATTAACAGCTAGGACTATAATTATTCGTAATTTATCGACTATTCATCACAATCGATTAGTGGTTTCAGAGATATAACATAATAAAATAAAAAGTAAGATTTTGACTTGAACCATAAAATTTGGAAAATAGGGTTAGGGGGGGGGGGGGAAAGGGGCTAAATTTTCCACGATCATAAGATTTTTCCTTTTCTATTATAACAGGATTCGGGCGAAATTTTCCTGATGGAATTTTTATATTCCCCTGAAAGAAATAGTTGGTAAATTAATAAAATTTTAATTTTTCTTTCATTTTTCTATAAGGCGTACCTTTGTGTGTCTAGACTTAATACAGGGACACCACCAGGAGAGGGGGGGGGCAAAGACTGCTCAGATTTTATAGCTATTTTATTTTTTTAAATATTTTAAATAATCATTATGCAAAAAACTTCTAAGGATCTTGTTAATGCTAAATAGGAGTTATTTAAAAAAAAAATCATCAATCCCCCCCACCCAGGTGCTCATATATACACACACATAAAGACGAGAGTTAGTAAATAATTTCATTAAATTCTATTTAATCTAATAAAAGTCATTCTGGCTCTCAATCATAAAAATTTTACTTATCTTCCCTGATTATGACTCAGTCAATCCTAATTGGCTTTCTGACCCTGCTGCTGGGAACAATTAGATAAGCTTTAAAGAAAAATTGATATAAAATATCTAAATATATATTCAAAAAGGCCTTGGATGGGTAGAAGTCAAAGGTCTCGTATGGGACGAGTATTTAGAGGACTGAAAAAAAGTTAATAAACTCATTGAATTTTAATGTAAACGTTCGTAAATATTTTCATGTTAATAAAAGAAAAATTTAAACTCTGGTTATGTAAAAATGTCTATAAATTATTATGGAGATGTAGAGAAATCAAAGCTTCCTAAAGAAAAGTATAGAATTTCGTATAATTGAATAAAACTCTTTAATAATGACTTCGGCTCAAAAAATTTATGAATTAGAGTCAAATTATCAAAATGTCAAAATTTTATAATATATTCGCCTAACTACCTCATTCAAAAATAGAATGGACCATATTTTTGTTCATATATTTTAACAAGACTGTGAGACATGCCCACAGATGATGGGACTTAAAAAAAGCCTTTGATTGAAAAAACTATAAAATTTAATTAAATAAACAAATATAAAAATTTACTCAAATGTATGAATGACTAATGAGGTTTTAATTGGTAATCTCAGCCGAGTTCTCAAGGACCAATCAAAGAATTTTTGAAAACTACCACCCCTAACGTTCTATAAAAAAAAAAAAATATGAATACACAATTTCAGAATCTGAATGATATGTTTTTTGGGATCTGTGAGAGCTTAGACTCCATCGATATTGTTTAAATTAAATTCCAGTAAATAGTAATTTAAATAAATTTTTTTCATGGTCGAGAACCACTCAACCTTAGAACATGAATGAACTATAAATATAAGAAAAATAAAATTAAAATAATAGAAAAAAATTAAATAAAATTTTCAAGAAAAAAAAAACGTAAAATGAAATTACGTTTCAGCCACTATTCTGTAGCCATCATCAGGTGATTTATTCACTTTTATAAGCAAAGGAAATATAGGCTACATAACCTAATGATGGCTCTAGAATTAATAGCCAAAACGTTCTAATTTTTTTTACAGACCTAGTTAATTTAGTTTATATTATTAATTACAAACTAAAAACAAAAACAATGAATGCCAAAAATGTCTTAAATTACAAATAAAAATCGGGAAAGCTTAAATTTCAACTAATGATAAAAAGGTGTACGATTGGATTGTTTTGATTTTTACTTTCTCTTACCTATATATAGAGTGAGAGAAAGTAATGGATACATGTCAAAATTCTAAGTCGAGGTTTTGACGGATATACACGTTTTGAGGTTCCTTGAGTCCTAAAAAGTGGTCTGTCTGTTTGTCTGTGAACAAAATATCTAAAGAACGAAAAGAGCTAGGAGGTTGAAATTTTATATTTAAGTTAGGCACCCCCGTGGGATCTGATACGAAGCTTTTGAACAAAATCGGCCAAAAAGTACTAATACTTTACTGATGTACTTTTTCACTTTTTTTCGATTTTCTTAAAATTAACTTCAAGGATTTTGATTAAAATTGAAAAATCAATTATTTTTTAGATACTCTTTAAAATGTATATTCTGGTTTTGGTCTCAAAATTGTTTGAAGCACACTTTACTCTTGTACTTCATAGGAAAGATGGTTCGGAAAAATGGTAACAAAATATATTTTCCCACGTTTATAAATCTTACATCTTGAATTTTAATAAATCAGCAGAAATTAAATATGTTTACAGAAAAAATCTGGTGTAACAAGCACTGAACTTCGGTAATTGAAAGTTGTGCGACCAGCCACACCAGATTTTTTTTTGAAAAACACAATCAAAGTATGGCTTCTAAAAAAATGGTCTGAATAGAATTTTTCAAGACCAACTTAAATAAATATTAAAAGAATATTAATGTAATTAAATATTATTTCAATTATATAATTTGAATATATTTACATTTTTTTTTAAATTATTGACTTTTGATCGAGTGTCTGCCTTTATGGGATTAAAAAAAAATCATTCATTCCATTGCCCTCTTCCTCGTCAATTATTAAAATGCATTATTATTATTACATACTTTCACAAAAGAAGGAATAATAAATTATGTTAATAAATAATTTCATAATCTAACTACTCGATGATTTTTTATCATAAATTATTAATTTTTTTTAGATTGCAATACGTTGTACTACCGAACTGATGATGAATTCCTCATTCGCTTCCTTCGGCCGTGCAAGTACTACCCAAAAAGCGCCTTCGAATTGGTTAGTAATTTAAAAGAATTTGAAATAGTTAAATATTTAATTAAGCGAGGCAAACAAAAGGGTGGTCCAGAGGCCATGAGAATGGACAATACCCAATAAACGCCAAATATTTAATATTTGCGATAGTTTCTTTAGCGTAAAAATTGAAAATATAAAAGTTTAAATATTTATAAAATAACTGCAGTTAGTATCAAAAAAGATGGGATTGTTTTTGGTTTGTATAACTTTGTTGCTGAATAATTGATAGCAGATGATAATGAAAGGCAAATTAAAATTAAAATAGTTATTAATATTATCTTTCTTCTTTTGGGGAATTTTATATGATTTTAAAAATAGCTTTGTGTTTGTGGAAGGTGGGAACTAATTCTTAAAAATGAAATGGTCATTTGAGTTGCCTATCTTGCAGGAATATTTTTCCAACTCTTATTTTTCATCAGATTCTTGAAACTTTTAAATTTGAATTTAAAGGGTTGGTTAAAAATTTTATATTAATCCAAAAAAATATTTATTCCATCATCACTACTCGTATTATAAAAAAAAAAACTAAAAAAAAAAATTAAGGGAAGCTAATAATCAAGAATTTAAAAAAAGAAAAAAAGTATCGTAAAAAATAAATTTTTTATACAAAAAATTCGGTGAAGTAAAAATAAGGAATAAATCAATGAAGTCAGTTCACTGGCGCAACCAGGGGGGGGTTAGGGTTTTAACTAGGAGAGAAAAAAAATTTCAAAATATATATTACAAATAGAAAAGAAAAAAAAAGGCTAAAAGGGCAAATAAAGAAAAAAAGGCCAAGGTCCGATTCCGGCGCGCCCGAGCAAGTTGGAGGGTAAGGGGGGGGGCAGACCACCGTCTAGGCGCTCCGTCCGCCAAAGAGAGGCGGCGCGGCTAGTCAAACCCCCCCCCCCCCAGGAGCAAATCCTGTTTGCGCCACTGAGTCGTGTTTATATAACAGGAAAAGGAGCCGGAGCAGCCAAAAAGTTTGAAGCCTTCGATTTTATTCACAAATTAATGAGACGTTTCAGGAGAATTTTATTATCCCCATTAATTTGTGAACATCGGAGGCTTTTTATTTTTTGGCTGATCCTGTTCCTTTCCTGTTATAAGAAAAATACGTAAATATATCGTAAATAAACAGGAGAAGGAGCAGGTGCAGCCAAAAATAAAAAGCCTCCGATTTTCTACAATTCAATGAGACGTTTCGGTTTAATTTTATTGACCCATCTTCAGTCTTTCAAAATTGTTAAAGTTCCGGAGTTGTTCAGATGGGCAAAAACATTATTGTTGGCTATTGTTGGTTATCATTGCCTAAGTATCGTCCTGCTCTTATGTACTAGGCTCTATTTCCTGCCATTACATGAAAATATTTTGAGATTATATTCAACTATTTTATATTATAATATTAATTTACTCTATCGATACTACCATAATAGTTTGAATGTATTGTTTAAAAACATAAAGACAAAATCACAGCTCCGATGATGGTTCAAACCCGAACCGAAACGTCAGCAAGTGATTAAGAATTTTTATTAAAATTAAATGAAATAAATTTAGCTGCATTCTTCTTTGGGAATTATTCCTTATCATCTTGAACATTATTGTTGGCCCATCATACTTATTAAGAGATAATGTATTACCGATACGACCAGCTCCGGGACTTTAACAATTTTGAAAGACTGAAGATGGCAATAAAATTTACCCATTTACATTTGTAAAAAATCGCAGTCTTTATTTTTGGCTGCAACTGCTCCTTCTCCTGTTTATAGAAAAACAGCCACAGACTACATTGATTTATTGTAAATAGATAAAAGGCCCGAAAAACAATTGGAAATCTTCATAAAAAATTTCATTAATTAATTCTGTAGCCTCATTAATAATTTATCAGGTGTCATTTTTGCCGCTAAATTGAGTATTCTGTGTATAGTTCAGGATGGTAAAGTGGAAATTCATCGTGAAAGAGAAAAAGAAAAGAAATCTTCATTTTGAGTATGAGTTTAAGTCAAATCACCTTTGTAACTCTCAAATTTTCACCGAGAGATAAAGGAGAAGACTCTCTAAAGCATCTGTGGTCCCCGAGCTTTTTTTTTCAACTATTCCACATAAGTATAAAAAATATTTTTTGATTATTGCCAAAATTGGAATTAATAACCTAATATCGCAGATAAGTTTTATATAAATCACTTATGTCCGTCTATCCGTCTGCCTGTCACGCTCTATTTGGGCAACTTCCCGTTGAAATTTTTAAACCAAATTTTATATTTAGGAAGACTATGTTTTTTGTTGGTAAGGCCAAGCGCCCCATTGCCCTAGGGAAACGAACCCAGGATCTCCAGCCTTTCCGACCTTCTGTGTGCTCAGAGCCTTGTTAAAAACTTGACTCAGTTAAAGTCCGAATCGAGGTATTTTGAATATCTTAATCAAATAGACAGGTCTGGAAAAATGTTTAACCAAATTTTATATATTAGATCTATAATAATAATGGTCTTTGACTCCATTTTGAATTGAATTTTTTTTTTTTAATTTCTATAAATTATTTTTTTAAAAATAAATAAACCTTGAAATCTTTTATTTCTGCATTTAAATTAAAAATGAAAACGAGTTTTTCATGTATCAGTATGTAAATATTTTTGTTTCGTTAATAAATGAGAGATAAAGTAGAGCCACATCGTTTGCTCTTTTCTAAAATAAATATGTATTTTAATTTCTTTTTTTTTTATAACTATTTAATATTTTGACTTTATCGATAACAAAAAAAAAAAAAAAAAACTTATCAAAAAAGCCCCTTTATCAGTGTGATATTTATTCTCCCTCCCTCTCCCCCCTCTCTCTCTCTCTCTCTTGGATAAAATTCATTGACTTTTGAGCTTTTATTTGAAAGCAAATAAATAAAATATTCTTTCCAGTTTGTCCTCTAATAACATTTAAGGTCAAGATCAAGAATGAAATAAATTTTTTTTTTTTATTTCAGATGAAACGTGCAGCCGAATTTAAAGAGAAATATCGCATTGGTGACTTGATGCCGACCAAAGTGGAAGTGGGATACACTGAATTAAACATTGTTAATGTGTTAGTGAATCGAGATCAACACGGACGACGAGTTCTCCTCACACATCTTGGATGTAAGTGAGAATGTCAAGGCAGGTTTACAAGCTACGAGAAATCTAAACGATGTGATTGACAAATTTATTGTTTCAATAAATCGAAAAAGTGGAGTACTGTTTACACTCTACGATAAATTGTCATGTTCGGCATATAAATATTGTCATATTCCTTTGTCGACAGCTTTTTTCGATGCAATGTTTTAAAATAAATTGAATGAAATTAGCAACAATGTTAATAACTTAATAATCAACAATAGAAAAACAATAATGGAATATCTATACACAATATATGTCTTGAAAGCCCTCGGGGCTTGGTGTAGAGGTTAGCAAACATAAAGAAACCAATCGCCATGATCGAAATTGAGATAAGACCGCCATCTTGTAAGGAAAAAGAAGATCTACCTCTATTTAAATCACAATATTATTAGTCTGTGCACTTTTTTGTATAACACAAGAAAAAAAGCCATTGTCTTTGGGTTTGTTGACAAGTGTGCAAATGAAATGTCCCTTTTCTCAGATTTAGGTTAATTACGCTTGGTTCCTTCGTGCATAACATCGTCCACATTAATGGCCCACTTTTAGGGAGATTTGTGAGTTCTAAAAAATTAAAGATGAGAACATCAAAAACAATCAATTTATCCCTGTACACAAATTCAGAATTGTTTGACTTTAGACTTGAAATTATTTTCATTGTTTTCTTTTTATGCAATAAGAATTTATTTCTGAAGTGAACTCTCGCAACTTTGCTGGATTGTTTCAATTTACCTTGAAATTTCAAGCCCTTTTAATAATAAATTTGATGAAGAAGGAAAGTCTTAATATTAAATATTAAGTAATTATCATGATGAGCCTAACGATATAATAAACTTTTTGAGGTTAAAAAAAAAAATATTTTTAATGGAACAATCTAATCAATGAAGATGCATTTTTTTTGGAATTGCGAAACTCAAGCGGTTGCCTAAGAAAAAAAAGAATTAACAAACGCTAATCTCGAAATAAATTAAAACTTAATAATTAATAACTATAAAAGTAATCTTAAAGTCATAAAATTTTTTTAAACTAATTAAAGTTTCCTAGATTAAGAAAACAGATTAAAAAATAAAATATTGAAATTGAGTGAGCCAATTAAATTAAATAATAAATAAAAACTACCTCTTGGTGGTGTATTTTAAGGTGGCTACCGTCCTTCAATACAAAATTTTAACAAAAACTTAATAGAATAAATTGAATTCTTAATGCCAAAATATGGCAATAAAAAGTGAACTCAATTTGCTAACTTATATTTCGCTAGTGAAATTTAAGTTTCTATCTAATTTAATTTAAAAAAATAATTAAGATTTTATAATTCCAAATTTACTACTGAAACAACTGTAAATGATTGTGGCACATTTTATTTGAAAATTATATGCTCATCTGTACGTATTGATTCTAGAACGTGGATATCTATAGAGAGAATAAATAAATCATTTGATATGTTTGTTGTTTAGCTAACTGGGATACAAGCAAAGTGACTGCTGACAACATCTTCGAGATGTGCTACCTGATGCATCAGGCAGCGATGTCTGAGCCTGACACTCAGATCAATGGACTAGTCATCGTCATGGACTTCAATGGCCTCTCACTATCTCAAGTCTCTGCTCTCTCACCTTCTTTCTCTATCAAGCTGCTCACTTTCATTCAGGTATTTTGAATTTTATCATTTTAGATTAGTTGACCAAATATAAAATTATTACTATAAATGAGAATATTTTTTTGTTTGTTAAATTCAAGGTAAATAAATATTTTTTTATTATATACATACATCCAGCCTCCTCAATCTTTGAAGTCAATCAGACACGTAACCAGGGGGGAGGCATCAGGTTTCATTTTCGAAATTATAAATTTTTTTTGCGTATTATATTTGTGTACAGGGATGTGCATAATCCTAAAAAGGATCCGCAGATCCGGGCAGTTCGGATGATCCGATCCGGGTGGATTAGCGACCCGACATTCCAACAAACTTAGGCGATCCGATCTGATTTAGAAAGTAAAAAGGATCGCTGTTCCGATCCGTAAATCCAGATCCGCGATCCGAAATTCGAAAAGGATCAGATCCAGATCCGAAATCCTGGATCGGATTTTTGGATTTAAATTCAAAATAATAGCGTCCATCCCTGTTTATGTATAATTAAAACTCTGCCTATTAGTTAGAAGCTGCCCCAAAATTCTTGTTCAGGAATGTCATTGAACAAAATTATAAGACACCTTCCATTTTCAAAAAAATTTTAGCTCCTCACCCGAAAAAAATTCTGGCTACAATTCTACATTATATTTCAAATTAGTCTATTTTCTTTTTACAAATGCAACAATTAATATTTTTAAACAAAATTTAAACCTCAAATGATTCTACAATATATGGGACAGAAGATAGGCCTATATAAAAAAATTTATAGAAAGAATTTATTACAATTCCATTTGGTAAATAAAGGTAAATAAATCGCAGTTATTTGTACCAAAACAAAACAAATTAGATAATTAAACTTTGGAACGAGATGTGTCACGTTCAAAGTCCTCTCTCCCTTCTTCCTAGAATTATTTTTTCTAAATGAGCTCATCTAACTCATTAACAGTAAGTGAATAAATTAGTCAGAGGGAATAGAAGGTATATAAAAAGAATTTAGTCAGAGAGTTACTTATCCGAAAAAAGTAAGCCTAACGAATAAGATGTACGAGTAGCCTATAATTCTTTTTCAAAAAATATTTCTTCTTTCAAACTTTAAAAAAATACATCCTGATATCGGATTAAGATTTTAAATTAGGATTTCATAGAACATTTTAATTTTAATTGCTTTATCCCCTCGGCTAATCGCCTACTCCTATCCACCATACACACTATTTATTTGAAAATATTTCGGGTTGCAAAACGCCACCCTTCAACAGTGCAGAAAATAATTTTGGTTGTGGTTTTCTGCACTGATGATGAGTAGCGTTTTGCAACCTGAAATATTTGCAAATAAATAGTGTGTATGGTGGATAAAGAGGCGCTGGTCTTTTCTCATGTCTCAAAAAAAGAGCTTCCATTTAAAAAGTGAAAAATAACATAAGCCTAGTTCAATGTCTTTGGAATTCAAACTGGATCTGGAGCTTGCTGCTAGGAACAGCATCTCAAAACTGAGAAAATTGGAAAAAAAACTCCCGATAATCGTTAGGTCTTCCTTAATATGGTGCAGTTTAGACCACCGGCCTATGTTTTTTTTACCCATGAATGAGTATTTGGATCAATCACATCTACGTATTTCTTACGTAAATACCTTACAATCATTATGTTTATAATTAGAAATATGTTAATATTATCAGAGAGAGTGCTGATAAATGTCGAAAAATAAAAATTAAAAATAACTCCAATCAATATTGTTTTTTGTGTAATCTTTAATTTTCCCCTAATCAACAGCATGAAATCTTTATTATTAAATTCTGTGGATTTACAAGATAATCTCAGTGGGTGGACTAATCAATCATGTTTTTTTTATTTTGGATTTGTTTGTTTTCAGGACGCAATGCCACTCAGGCTCAAAGAAGTGCACATCGTAAAACAACCCTTCATTTTCAACATGATCTACACTATGTTCAAACCCTTCATCCGCGAGAAACTAAAGAAACGCGTAAGTTTTTCTGAAATTTTTATTTGAGATACTATGTTTTTTTTTAGTGTCTCAAATTGTGTACCAGACTGGTGCATGAATTCGCGTTAAGCGAAAAAATATGTAATGCTACTGTAATAATAATTCATTTAGAATATTATTTGAAGAAGTAAATAACTAAAGCTAGATAGGTGAAAAAGTCAAACAAAATTAATGTGTAAATTTTTGGAATTCAGTTTAATAGTGACAAAATTAAACAATTCTTATCTGAGTACAGATAGTTAAATTTTTGAGGTTGTGGCTGTTATGTGATTATAATGCAGAATTGTAAATTTATTTACTTCCAGAATAAGACGTTTCCCCCCCAAACAGCCTGAGTTTACTTACTTCCAGAAAAAGCGTTGTGGCCTGAATTTATTTGGTCGAAAAGCATTTCGGCCTGAATTTATTTGTCCAAAAAAATTCAGGCCAAAAGCAGGAAACGCTTTTTCTCGAGATAAATAAATTCAAGCCGAAACGTCTTATTCTGGAAGTAAATAAATTCAGGCCGAAACGTCTTATTCTGGAAGTAAATAAATTCAGGCCGAAAGATCTTATTCTGGCAGTTTTATTGAACCTCATTTTGGCTGATATCTTCATTTCTTCATTATAATTCATTTATATTTTGTAATTTTGAAGTTAGATGTCTAAAAATGCTATAGCTGAATGTTTAATAGTAGAAAATGAAGAAGAAAAATTAAATTATTAGTAGCAATGTTCTTTCAGAGAGATCATACAATATATGCACTTAAAATGGTCTCTGAATAGAAAAAAAAATAAATTGAAATATTTGGAGAGCAAAGGAAAGGCTGGTTAATTTTTTCCTGCTTTTATTTCTCCCAGGGACGTAATTAGAAATATGCCAAATTTAAAAAATACTAAAATTCAAGATAGTGTTATAATTATAACTTATAATTATATTTACTTTTATGTAGTTTATTTATCTTTGGCCTTTTAATATAGTATTGTGGGAGGGGGATGAATAATATAATAGCAAAATCAATATTGATTTAAAACGGCAGATGTTACAATGCCCCCTCCCCTCCCCTAGTAAAAAAACTTTATAAGACTAATTTAAAATTTCTATAACATATCAAACTTTGAGTAAATTGAAATGGAAAAAAACCGAACGATTTCTTATAATAGTTTTCAATTATTATTCTAATAAAATGAGACTGAACTCTCTTGTTAGGGTTTAAATAAATAATAATTATATTTTTTTAGATGTTCTTCCATGGCAAAGACATGAAAGGTTTCCACAAATACATTGACCCCGAATACCTTCCAGCTGACTACCAGGGCAAACTCCCTGCAATGGACTACACATCGAAAAATTGGTACCCAGCACTTCGAGACATGGACGCAAGCATTAAAGGTATACAAAATAATCAAAGATATTTTTTGATTGATTTTTAATTATTTTCTGATTTAAAAAAAATAATTATCTTGCAACTTCTGACCTCACAATGATAATTTCATTTTAAAAAATCTCCGTTTAAAGTTCATTTGATAAATTATCTTGAAACTTTCTGCTTATAGCATTTAATTTTGCTTTTTTTTTTTTTAGAATGGAATACTTTTGGCCTTGTGAAGAAATAAACAACAACCACTCATCCAACACACTATGATATACTCATGGATTTTTTTAAATTAATGTTTTAATGGAGGATTAAGAGAACTCTTAAAATTTCAAACAGAAAAATCTAAAAATATAAATGTAGGAAAATTTAATACGTATTTTAGTTCTTCTTAATCCGCCATGGATAATCTATTTTCCTAATGTCTTTGTTCCGTTATATATATTTTATAATAATTTATGTAATATACAATAAAAATTATATATAAAAACAGAGCCTATTATTTTATATGATTTTTTCCAAGACCTAGGAACAAAACAAATGAGAACGCTTTCAAACTTGATATTACTATCTAAATCTAGGTACAAGTCCTCAAGATATGGCGATAAGATGGTTAAAATACTTTAAACAATTCTCTATCGATTGTATATAGTTTGATATTGCACAGAATCTATTATTGATAAAAAAATATTTTTAATGTCTCTTACCTATATAGGTAATTATAGTGAGAAAGTATTTCTCAAGACCCCGTTCTTGGTATTTGAAAATAATTTTTTTACCAATATAGAGACCCAAAAATAAATTATATGGTTAAAATTTTAAACTCTATTAGATATTGAAGATGAAAAAAAAAGAGAAAAAGAGAGTTAGTTGTTTTCGGCCCCAATTATTTTATTTTTCTTATCGATGTTTTGGGGACGTCACCCATCTACAGGACAGGAGGTGTTAAAAAATTCTTAGTACTGCCTCCTTCAGTTCCAGTTAGATAAATGGTAAGCAGTAGCGTAACTAGCTGGGGGCGAAAGGGCGCTCACCCCCCCTCCCACCCCAGGCGCATCAAGCATTTGGCGCCCCTCGAATCATATTCTTTCCATAGATCAGCGTTTTCCAAACTGTGAGGTTCGGATTAGTCTAAGGGGAGACGCAAATATTAGCCTCAGCTAGCTTATAATAATAATAAAAAATACACTATTTTGTATTGATAAATTTTTTTGCAACAAAAATTTCTTGTTTGTATTATTTTATAAAATTGTGGGGGGGGGGGGGGGGAGGCGTTATACAATTAAATATTTTTTAGGGAGGTCATGGTAACATAAAGTTTGGAAACCACTGACATAGATTGTCTAAAAAATTGATAGTTTTCTTTTAAAATTATATTACAACAGCTCTGTTGAGCTTCGCCCCACCCCGTCCTCAAAGGCTAGTTACGCCGCTGCTGGTAAGTAAAAAGGTTAGTATATTTGAGAATACACAAATTCCAAAATATACTAACCTTTTTACTTTTTTTCTTGTCTAACAACTGAAGGAGGCAGTGCTAAGAATTTTTCCTGAAGATGAGTGACGTTTAGTCCCTGAAAAGTCGCCAGGGGAAAATAAAATAATTCGGGCCGAAAACAGGCTTTCTTTTTTTATTTCATCTTCTATCTGTATTACGGCTCTCCTCCACATTGTCTTTATTAGAAATTGTAAAAAAATGATTTAAATAAATGAAATTTATTCATTTTGAGGAGGAAGTAGACTTCCAGATAGTCCCAAGCTTATTGGAAAGCCTCAGGTTTCTTAATAATCTATTGAGATGTTTCGTGTCAATTTTAATTGACCGAAACGTCTCTTATAGATTGTTAAGAAATCAGAGGCTTTTATTTTACTCCTGCTCCTTACTATTCTGAATATAGAATTTTTACTTACAATATGGAGGCCGAACGAGACGATATTTGATCAGGAAATATTGAAGACACATGACTTCTTTAATGGCTAGGATAAAAATAAAATAATATTAAAAACTATTCATTTTATATAAACTAAAAGTTTATAATACTTTAGTAATTTATACTGAGCCCAATTCAATATTAATTTGAATAAGATATTTTATATATTTTACCCCAGTCTAGGTAAAGATTTATACGTAATTTGAAATATAAATTGTTGATATTGAACGGCTAATAAATTTTTAAATCACTAATTTTTATTTGTATGTATCGGAGGTGTATTAATATTCAGCCCGGTCGTCCGGCAAAGAAATCAACAGACCTGCCCGCCGGGTTGCATAACAAAAGGGCGTTTCATCTTTAATTTTCAAGGTTATCAAAAAAAAGTGAAAGTAAAAGTTTTCCAAATTCAAACCAACAAAAAGGAGAAAAATAAGTTTTAGTTATCAGGTGTATATACTATAGTTGAAGATCTACTCATTTGAATTCGATAAACAATTAGGATTGAACGTGACGAGTGATAGTGATTATGAAACATTTTTTGAGACTAATGTAGGCCTATATTTTTTGGTGATGGATCAAATAACTCTTGGTGGTTGACTGTCCATTGTCACGGATCGACAGGATAGATTGGAGATTTCAGAGGCTAGAGCCCATTCTATCTATCAGCAAGAAGAAATAGCCCATTTGCAGATATCCTAAAAAAAAATTGTTACTACTGGACACACTCTATTGTTTCTATAAGACTATCTGGCCTTTGTCAATTATCTTCGCTCAACAAGTTCTGGTGTAGTACTCCGTTTACGTCATTTGTTTGCTGAAGAAAAATGTAAAAGGAAAAATGCGACAAAATCACGAAAAATTGTTTAATTTTCTTATAGGAACAAGAAAATAGAAAATTTCGTTTGGAGCAATCAAGTATGTCAAGTTACAACCAACGAGGCATTCAATTAATGACGCGCAAAGAAGGTCAGTTTTTAAAGGGTCGGAACTAATACAAGACCGAAAAATTCCATCTTCGTCCCCTGGATTAGATGACACCTCTGATGTACATAAAGATGGGAGTAATATGGAATCAGTAAAATTGGAGGAAAAATGGGAAATAAGACCTCCCTATTTAGAGAGGAAAATAATTATGCTAATATTTAACAATAACAAATTTGATTTAATATTAGAATATACTGTAATATAACAGAACACATTAAACATTCAAAAATAAAAATAAAAAAAAAATACAATAAGCCTTAGAACAAATAAGTATTCTTTCAATAAAAGTGAAAATATTTTTCCCACAAAATGAGAGAATTGATACAAAATATTTAAGTATCTAGAAAATGACTATAAATAAACAATATTAGGACATAAAAGGCGTTAAAATAATTTCACAATAAATAGTTCTTACAGTGATAATGGAAAAACTAGAATTACATGTTAATTCATTCCATCCAGAATTGTTTAAATAGTATCATAAAGAGAGACAATGGTGCAGACCGCAACTGCCCCTCCCAAAGGATGGAGTAATTCAATTTGAGGTTGATTTTTGAAACGCCTGGTCAGCCGAAGAACTGAATACGAGGAAGTAAAAGTGGGAGAAATTTTGTATAAATAAATAAAAAAACTTTCAAATAGGAACTCAAGAGGTAGTATTAATTTTTAAATGTTGTTAGAAATTATTATATTTTAAAATTTATTCAGATCGGGGAGGAGGGGTGAAGTTCAATCGGCCAAAATATCCCACAGGAATAAATTTTCTGGCAACGGTTTGTGAAATAAAAAATGATTTTTAAGATAACATTTACTTGGAAAGTGTTTTTTGCATAGATTGCATTGCATGAATTCCCATATGATACTCCAGAGAATTCTTTTGTGTGAATTGTTTTTCACAAATATTACACTTAAATGGACTTTCACCGTTGTGTATTAATTGATGAACCTTCAAATAATTTAAATTGGCAAATTCTTTATCACATAATTTACATTTGTAACGTGTAATACTAAAATGCGTTTTCTTATGCGCATTATAATTAGATCTATACGAGTATGTTTTATTACAATGTTCACATTTATAAGGCTTTTCGCCTGTGTGTGTTTTAGTATGTTTTTTCAATGCGGTGCTATCAAGAAATTGTTTAGAGCATATCTTACATTTATAGCAACTCTCCTCACTATGATTTTTCAGATGCCTCCTAAAACTTGAGAAATGGAAATATTTTTTGCCACAAATATGACATTTCTTCTTTCTCCTGTGTACATCCAAATGAGTTTCCAAATCATGAGCAAAATTAAAGATTTTTTTACAAAAAGAACAACAAAAAATCTCTCGTTCTTTTAATACATCTAAAAATATAAAAGAAGAAATTATAAATATTTGTTAAAACAAATAACTTGCAACGAAATACCCTTTTTTTGGTCAATCTGTAATTTTTTTATTTGTATAGATCCAATATAATTAATAAAACATTTCGGTTGATGTTTTTGTAAGAAAAACAAATTTATAAAGTTTGTTTGACAAACATCACAGGGAAACACTGGACCTAAAAAAAAAAAGGGAACTAGAAAGTGGAATTTATTATTTAGTGAATTTAAACAAGAATAATTCAAAATTAATTAGATAAAAAATGTATTTACAAAAATATAAGTCATTGAATATTGTGAATAAACACAAGAAGACATATTAATTTATAAAAAATAGGAAAAACCAAGACATTCAGAGAAGGCAAGGCTCAAACGAATGAACAAGAATGATGATGGATCATTGGAGAAATGAAGGGAAACCTGAATCAATGGGATAGGTAATATATGGCCACAGAGGTCCAAAGACATGAAGAATTTTTAGTTGAAGATAGAGAACATTTTGCTATTGATTTATTATAAAAATAGCACTCAGTGTGGAAAAAACAAATAAACGTTTAATTATTTACAATGCATAAATATGAATAGTAAAAAGAATCAAAATAATTCTTCTCAAAAGAATTTGGCCTCTACAAAGTCACAATTTGGCGATAAACTGAGATACTATGAGTGCTAATCTATTTAAAAATTAATTCAAATAAATAAATACATTTCAAGCTCACTAAAGGATTGTTAGAAAAAATTATTTTTGATGGGTGAAGGCTCAAACTTAATCATCCTGCCTAGCCTGGCTGCTCTTAATTGATTATAGAATATTCATTTGATTTTGTTATAACCTAAATTTGTCATTAATCACCCATTATTAAAATTTCCTTATTATCTTATTATTCCTCGAGCATTAATTGATTTGTAATAAATCCTCTTTAATAGTTTTATAAATATTAATGTTATATGTATGAATAATATTATTAATAATTTAAAAATAGTGAATGTTAATGATATATGATATATTAGAAAAATTTAAAAAATATATAAAAATCTGTAAAAAATATAGCGTATGTATAGAAATGAAAATGATTATATTATAATTACCTATATGTATTGGATATGAATTCTTATCACAAGAGTTTTCATCGGAATCTTCTTTTATTGTAGTCTTATTTTCCATTTCAGAAGAAAATAATAAATAAATTCAACAATCACTTGCGAAGGGCTTCTAGAAACTTTAATCAAAAAAAGGCAAAGAAGACAAAAGTTTTGACAGATCCTAAGAATATAACCATTTCCGGAATTTGGCGGTATTTGGTGAGCGCTAAAATTACTAATGGCGTTATATTCAAATATTCATAATAATAAAACAATATTATTTTTTATATTTATTGCTATGTTGCTCAAAACCATTTTTATAAACATTTGTTTATTTTTTCTTAATTTTGTCTGTCTTTGTCGGAATCTGAGGCCATTTAGATATCGTCCCTATTTATTTCAAATGATTGGTTGCTAACAGGTAGCCAATTATTTTGAAATAATTTTTTCTCGCTTGGCACGGGAAACAAACCCGGGACCTCAGGCATAAACCATTTTATTTAAATTCATTCACTTTACCTTAATAATATTTCAATTTTTGCCGCTCTATTTTTTTAATGAAAATATTTAAAACTTAACTTTTGATTAATCTAAAAATAAAATTTATCTTAAATTAATTCTATCTAATATCATTATTATTATATTATTAATTCTTTTAATTGAAAAAAATTAATAAAATTTTATGTTTTAATGTTGGTCTTGCACTGTATTGTGTGAAATTTGTTGCTATCTTAATAAGCTAATTATTGCATGAAGCTAGCCTCTCTTTTATTTACATCTCTGAAGAAATGTGAGTATTTAATTTTTTTATCGTATTATATTTTATCAATCAATCAATATTTTTAATGTTTTCTTCTTTAATAATTAACAAAATAATATCATTTTTTTAAATATATAAAACTTTGAGGTTCTCCTATTTAATTTTTATATTTTTTTCGCATTTATTTTTAAAGCATGTAAAATCACTGACAAAGCCATTTTTATTTATACTTGTTTTAATTTCTTAATAGATAATCAAGAAAAATGACTCTTCGACCGAATTATAAACCAACTATTGTTAAGAAGAGGACAAAACGATTTATTCGACATCAGAGTGATCGTTATAAGAAATTGAGTGTGAGTACCATACAAGAGTTAAAATGCGGCGAATAAATTTTTTCCTTAATCAAATTTGAATATTAAATTTCAGCAATCATGGAGGAAACCTAAAGGTATTGACAATCGCGTCCGAAGGCGATTTAAGGGCCAATATTTGATGCCAAATATTGGTTATGGAAGCAATAAGAAAACAAAGCATATGCTCCCAACCAAATTCCGCAAATTTCTCGTGCACAATGTTAAAGTAAGTATTTTACAACTTTTAATCAATTCGCACTCCAATTTACTATTGTTTTGCTTATAACACTGCTTGTATTGTGAGATAGATTAATCTATTTTTCTTTTCAAACTTTTTTAATGCCAATAAAGAGGACAAAAATAATCATTCACAAAGGGCTTATTCTATCATGCTTTCTCTAGAAAAATAATAGGCAGAATTTTTAATTTAAATGAGTTATATATAGGCAAGAATTTTACTTTTTCCTATATAAGTAATTTGAATTAAATCTAAACCAGGAGTTTAAAAAGATTTCAAATTCGTGTCTGATGGTTTGGATTGCTTGGCTAAAAAAATTACAACATTTTTATAATTTTTAGTCCACTCTTGATTTTTCTTCTTTCTTAAGAAAATCCATTGTCCTATTTTCTCACCGTTCAGCCTCATCTCTCTTTCATATTTTCATGTATTTTGTCAAATAGTGAGATGTGAGGCTGCCAAGAGGCACGACGGTGGAAAGGACCACCTTAAGAAATAAAAGAAACACAATCAACGAAGACCAAAAATTGTAAAAATGTATATTTTTGAGAAAACTAAGCTTTCCAAGGAACCTCAGACAAGAGATTGAATTTTTTTTTAGACTGGACAACTCGTGTAGATTTAATTCAATTCTCTTCACATTTTCTCATTCTTTATCAGCTCTGCTAGAGTGTCACAATGTGGTCTGTTCCTTCGCATAATCGCCTCCATTCTTCTTCCTATGTTTTGTTTGATATCCTTATATATATACAATATTCCCAATTGTCTATCCTAGACCAGTTGTTCATTTTTTATCTTTCTGCATTCTTTCATTTTTTTCTTTCTATTCGTTCGAGTTCCAACACTACATAGATATTACAGGGCCCTTTTTAAGGAGGCTATTGTTTAAACCGGATAAGCTGCGGATTACCGATCCGAATTTTCAACACAACTGGAAGAAAGCATATCAATGCATTTTCTCATGCCTATTTCATTGTTTTTTAAAAGAATTTGAAATATTTTGAAAAAGGTTTAAGTTAAAGAGAATTCTAAAAAAAAAAAGATTTTCAAATCTTATATAAACAATGAAATAATCACATGAGAAATTGCATGGAAGTGCTTTTTATTAATAACTTTGTCTCTTGCATTCATTCATCCTCATAATATCTCAAATAGTTTAATTAATCAAGACAATGTCTTTGTAGAACTCAATCGCTGAAATGAAGAAGAAATCAGCCAGGTAGGAAGAAGCCTCTATTATTAAATCAAACTCCTTTATTACAAAACGTTTCGGGCCAATTTTATTGTGTCATCTTCTCAATAATAAACGAGTTTGATTTAATAATAGAGGCTACCTATCTGGCTGATTTCCTCTTCATTTCAGCGATTCTCAAATAGTCATATGAAGCTCAGGAACGTTTTTCACAATATTGGACCAAGAGGTCCAATATTGTTCATTAAAAGTCAAAAAATTTTGTTAAAAACCTGGAAATGAATAAATTTAATATTATTGTATTAACTTTTTTTTCGAGCTTCACTACTTTAGGTATTATGGATCTCTTTGAAGTTGACATTTTTTGTTTTTTAGCATCACATCCGAAAGCAGGTTCCGTGAATTCCTCTTTCTGAAATCTTTGTATTAAATGAAAAATTTTAATTAATTCAATTTGATTTGATTATGAAAAGACAGTTAACTCTCGTTTAATTAAATTTAAGACCTCTATGTCAAATAATTCTTATCAAAAATGGCTCTTTTAAGTTTTATTAGACAGACAGATAGATATTCTCATAGGAAAAGGCAGGTTCAGCCAAAATAAAAGTCTATGCCTTTTGAGATCTCATCAGCATTCCTTAATTATCTGATCTCCGGGATCGAAAGATATAAAGACTTTTGTTTTGAATAAACCTGCCCTTTTAAGTTTTAGCAGGATAATGCAATTCCCATAGTTTCTTTTTTTTCTCAAATAATACAATTTTTTTTTATTTTTTCAGGAATTGGAAGTTCTCATGATGCAGAACCGTAAATATTGTGCTGAGGTAGCACATGGTGTATCCTCAAAGAAAAGGAAAGCTATCATTGAACGAGCTCAACAACTTGCTGTTCGTGTAACGAATGCTCATGCTCGCGTCAGAAGCGAAGAGAATGAGTAAATGCTTCTTTTTTTTTATATAAATAATTAATTAATAAAAAAAAATTTAATTTATATTGAAATTTTTAATTTCTAAAAAGCCTTTTCAACAATGTCCTATATTATTTTCCTCTCTTGAACTTGTCACTCCTTTTTTGACGTGATTAAAGAAAATCCGAAATATTTTTGATGATTATGTAGAAACAGCCACAAGAAATAATGTTTAAAGTTTTTGCTCGAAGTTACTTCTGGTAGTCAGATGGAGTTGACTTGAGTAAGAAAAAATTTTGTTTTTCCTTTTAATCAGATCTTTATTACAAAAGAATGACGGACTATTCGAAGAATCAAAATATTTTTCCTATCTAAAAAAATAAATTTTATTGCAACTTACTTCTTCATGGAATTTTAATTGGTCCGGGAATAGTTTTCGGTTGGACTTAATTGCTATTATATATGATAAGGATTTTAAATAAGAAAAGACGATTGACTTCTTATTTTAGTATATATTAATTTTTTAAATACATTAAATAAAATTCAATTTTCTATTAATTACAAAAAAAGAAGAATCGTAAGACAATATTAATTACAAAAATTGACTAGAGATTTCCCAAAAATTATAACAGTCGTACATTCCTATTGCTTTTTTTATCAATATTATAATAAAAGCCTCTTATAAAAAAGTGTTTTTATTTTCCTTATAAATATTTTTTTTTTTTTATTTCGAGAAGATTTGGCGATTTTTTAAAAATTCCTAAATACTTAAAAATTAATATCATTCAATCTAGGCATAAAAAGCGATTAAAAGTTGTATAAATATCATTAACAATAATTTATATTCTTATAATTTTTATTCAGTCATTTAATATTATAGAACAGTGATTCTCAACCTTTTCCAAATCACGGAAAATTTGCATTTTCATAAAACAATATGCTTAAAGGTTGGTTTATTTATTACTTCTCGGATCACTGGTTAAGAATCACTGCTATTGAGTATATATATAAATATTAGGAATCGACCGAATATTCAGTTTCGGTTACGGTTTCGGCCAAAAATCATGGTTTCGGCCAAAAAGTGGCCGAACCTTTCCCAAACCAGAGTCTGAAAAAATGGGATGAGACTCGCATGCAAAAAAAAAAAAGGTCAAATAATTTGCACTTGAGGGAGAAAAAAATTTTAGTCTCCCTAAAAAAAAGGTAAAATGATTTTCACGGGAGGGAAAAAAAAATTCAAAAAAAAAAAAGGTAAAATGAAAAAAAAAATTTTATAGGAAATACAAGTTTCGGTTTCGGCCGAAACTTAGGTTGAGGCCGAATATTCGGTTTCGGCTGAAAATCTTGTTTCGGTCGGACCCTAATAAATATATAAACGTAATTTTTTGTCTAATGATTATTGTAAAATCATCAACATTTTGAGAATGGAGATTGATACGGGTAACTTGTAAGGGATTTAGGCCATTCGCACACTGAGAAAAAGTGTAACCGGGGTGTTTTCGAACAAAATATCGAAACCTGTTGTATAATATAATAATAATAAATACTATATTACCCCGAATAATAATAGAGGCTTTTTTTTCAGTCACTTATTCAATTGTCATGCATGATTAGATACAGAAAGCATCTTAAAAATGTATTTTTTTAGACAAAATGAGACTCATCTTTAAATAAAGAATTGTCTTTTATTTTGATTAATACAATAATTATATAATAATAGTCGAATTTAATATTTTTATGAATGAGAAAATAAATAAGCGTGTATTGTTGCCTTTCATTTTTGAGGTACAAGTTGTGGCTGTAGATCTTTAGTGAAGGAAGTATGGAAACAGAGGCAGCCAAGAAAAAAAATTCTCTGGATGTATTAGCAATCAGCTGGAGACGTTTCGGTCCATTTAAATGGAAGGTACAACCGAAACGTCTCCAGCCCAAATCCCCCAAAAAATCCCCTTCTATGAGTGGTAAAGCATTCAGAGAATTTTTTTCTTGGCTGCCTCTGTTTCCATACTTCTTTCACTTACATTTTTGAAAAATACGACTTCCATAAGTCAACATAATGCATTGATAGCTCTTAGGGAAGGCAGATAACAACTCACCCCAGTAATCAGTGTGCAGACACAAAATAATTTTATAAAAAGATGAGAATAATTATCAAGTAAGGGTTGCAGGAGCAGAGACTGGCAGCCAAATTTTTTTCTTTAAATATTTTATTAGGCCGATGTTTCGGCCATCTTCAGGGCCCAATAAGTGTCAAGGAAATACAGTATATAATTTGCATTAAACATAGCTGCCTAATGCAAATTATATATTTCCTTGACACTTATTGGGCCGAAACCTCGGCCTAATGAAATATTTAAAGAAAAAAAATGTGGCTGCTCCTGCAACCGTTCCTTGATACAACTCAACAACCACAACTACAATGACAATAATGAGAATAATTAAGCAAATGTTTACTTGTAGGAACATAGGCTATTTCTTGTTTAATTAAGTTTAAGCATTTTATGGTAAAATTTAAAGAAATGAAACTTAAAAAATACAATTGGGGAGTTCACTGCTAATATTTTTAATTAAGAAATCTATTTCTTAAATAAGAATGAGAAGTCAAGTGGACTAGAGGTGGGCTTAGGCTTAATTAATTTTAGAGTAAATATAGGAAAATACTTAATGGGTGGATGCATAAAAAGAAGGATTTACTTAAAAGAAAGAAGTAAAAGCATTGAAGTTATAAAGAAGTTCGAGGTAAAAGAAAATACTTCCAATTTAACTCTGCCCACATGAGCAGACATTTCAACTGGCCAAAGAAAAGATCTATTATTAGGGAAATTTTTAATTATAGACCACATTTTTATATTAATTATTTATTAAAAATATAAATACTCTATAACGTTTCGACTGCTTATTCACTTGAGTAGGAGCAAGTGCTCAGTACTGGAGAACGGCTGCAGAATAAGCAGTCGAAACGTTGTACAGTATTTATATTTTTAATAAATAATTAATACAAAATGTGGTCTATAATTAAAAATTAAAATTCCCTAGTAATAATAATTCAAACCACAAAAGCTTTAATAAACATGTTAATTATCTCTGTTTTCAAATTTTGTAGCATCATCAGGATTATTAGTCATGGTTTTATTCCATTCAAGAATTACCGTGTTTTGCGTTTTAGATACAATTTTTTCACTGATGAGTTTTTCTAAATTTTTCCGCGCTCATCTTGCACCGAATCAGTTTTTATACACATTTTCTTTTGTCTCAAATCCAAAACTAAACAATGATTTAATTTAATAATTCTTCTTTATTTTATTCATACTATTTGAAGGAATAGATTCTGATTTTGGAACTTCTTTTTATGCATTCGGCCCTATATATTGCACTAGTAGAACTTGTATGAGAGCAAAGCAAAATTGAGGGATCGCATCCTCCTCTAATCCAATTGTGCACTTAATCAATATCATAAAGAAAGCTCCTAGAGCTTCGGTATTATCAACATTCAAATCCGTTTGCCTTTAAAAGATCAGCAAGGACGACAATTCTGTCCTTATATTTTAATAAATAATCATTAAAATCTTATTGCACATAAACAAATTTAAATCGAGACATTTTTGGCCCAATTCTGATTAAACTAGTCCCACACGAGGTGGAAAAAAGAATTTTGGGCCATGTTTATTTCGTTAATAAATCTAGAACATTTCTCCTTCTGGTCAAATTAAAATTGCTTCAAAGGAAGAAATAAATTATGCAACAGTGTTTTTTGTCCATAACGACTCAGATAATTCATTTTTTTGACGAAACAGTTAAATTGATTTATAAGAAGGCAAGGTGGCTAGTAAGACAAATAAACTGCGGATTACGGATCTTCAACACAACTCGGATTCGAGTCCAGTTTGCCGAAAATTATTCAACAGTGCCGAAGTCTCTTGAGGTAGAAAAGTGGGAGACAATCTCCCCATCCAAAGAGCCCAATTTGAGGTGGCTTGCGTGCTTGCCTTAATTGTGGATGATCCCGATTTGGTCAACATCTTCCGTCTCCTGTGGACTGGGTGGTTGGGAAGGAGCAGTTCCTCATAAAATACATCCACCAACTTGATATAAAACTCATTTCACCTGGTTTCTTGTCTTTACATGAGAAGATTTAAAATAAAATTCATATATATATATCTTCTTCTTCTACGGCTTCTCCTTCAAAGTTTGCCGATCAGATTGGCTATTTTCACCCTTGAGCAGCTCGGAACAACTCCACTGACGACATATCCATATATTATATTTATAAAATTTATAAATTCCAATAAAATATAAGCTTATATATATATATATATATATATATATATATTGAGAGGAAGGACAGAGGCAGCCAAAAAGAAATAATTCTGATGCTACAACAATTTTCCGGAGACGTTTCGGTGCATTTATTTATGCTCCATCTTCAATTATATATATACAATATATAAATCTTAATTTTACCCTACATATAAAAATAATTTTGAGATTAAAATCGTCTCAAATAAAGAAAAGTAACCAAGAGATGTATTGAATATAAATATAAATTAACGAAGCCAATAATGATAAAATGAAATGCAGTCCAATATACGACGTATATAATAAGAATAACGGAACCTCGTAGTCTCTTTCTTAGACAGGGGATATACAGAAGGTATATATTTATAATTAAAAATATTTTAAATAATTTATTAGTTCTTGTTGACAGTTGCATACTGTTTCGGCACATCCAACAGAACTGCAAAAATATTCATTATTTCAAACATTTACTCAAAATACTAAGAATATATGTTGGATAGTCATATATACTCTGTGGTTCTGATTGTGAGACCCTAATAGCGGCCACAAACCAGAAATTAACATTGAGTACGTTCTCTGTTTATATATATACTCTGTGGTACAAGGGCTTACCCAGGGTCAATATCTAGAGGGGCGCAGCCCATGGCGATCATGGTCCAGACTTGTGATTATTTCATATGTTTTTAAAATATATATATATATATATATATAATAGAAAAGCCTTCGAATTAAAGGCATCAAAACCCTCGAGTCCTAACGAGTCCCCGTCGCTATTGCCCTACCTAATTTTGTTTCATTTCATCACTTTAAAAAGCATTTAAATTTTTTATCCTTGCTTGCATGGGGGGCAACTGTCCCCCTGCCCCTCGCTGGGTACGCCCATGCTGTGGTACATACCATCTGTATATTCTTTGTCCAAGAAAGAGACTACAAGGTTACATTATTCCAATAATTATAATTTTAAGATCTATAAGTTATATTTAATCTCCAGTCCGCTAAAATCAGAGTAATAACTCCTCATAAATGGCTTTTCTCTTTTGTTTTTATTTTATTTAAGGTCTTTTTCGGCATCGGAGGCCATTTAGGCCTGGTCTATTTATTTCGATTGGATTAGTAGCCTATTAATTTTATCGCATGAGACGGGATGTAAACCCTTGTCACAAGAGGGAGAAACTCTACCACTGATCCATGGCCCAAAGGTTTTTATTTTATTATAAACATAACAATTAATTTTAGGAAAATGTTAATAAATTGAGTCAATATGGAGAAAAACACTTTTGGCTCACAGTTTAAAAAAAAACAAATTTTATAAAAATGTTGATGATTTTTTAACATAAAAAAACTTCACTATTTTCCGTTGATAGAAAAAAAGTTATATAAAATGCATATAAAAAATATGCCATAAAAATTAAAAGAGAAAATATAATAATAATAATAATAATAAATATACTTCAAGATCTACTGTCTCTGTTACTCTTATTGCATATTTTGTACTATTCGTTTTGGATTACTCTTTTTTCTATGCAAACTCTTATTTCTGATAAAATAATTGTTTGTATAGAAAAAAGAAAGAATAATTATTTTTTTTTAGAATATCATTGTTTTGATTTTTGATATGAATATGAGCTATATATATATCGTTTCTATCAAAATATTAGTATGATGTATAAACAATTTAAAGTTGGAATTAAGGCCAATAAATAGAAAAAGGGCGGCTTTTAATAGATAGGAAGACCTTAATTGAGGAGCACAAGCAACACGGGCACGCTACAAACGACAAATTCCACTCATATTCTAAAATTAGATAACCAGCTTTTAGAGAATTATTCAAAATGACATGATCAAAAAAAAGTAAAAAGAAAATTCGAGATGAGAATTGTAAAAAAAAAACCTAATTGGCGTGATTTTTCGATGGCTCCAGATCTTTGCAAATATGCGCAGTCATTTCTTTTAATGGTTCCAATTCCTTGGCACTTACGAGATCAAATTCTTTGACGAAATAATAAAAATGTTTATAACATGTATTCACGTGGGGTTCCTGCAAGAAGAATAATAATCAAATTAGATTAATAAAAATATATATATATATATAATAAGAAAAAAAAAACACTTACTGCTCCAATAAAAACAATTCTATCAAAATGATGAATATATACATGTACAAATACTCGAAACAATCGCGTTAGGATCTTTCTGCAGAGTGAAATAAATGTTTTTGGAAAAGGCACATCTGAAAAATATTTAAAAAGTATTATCTATAGGCCTATATATATACTCACGAGCAAATAAATGGAATCACTCTCTTTTCATAAATTTAATGGTAATTTTTGTTTCTTTATAATTTATTAAAAATTTAAAGGTATTTCAATATTTAAAATAATTGTAAAATAAAAACCATAATGAAATATTTAATTATCTTTGTTTACAAAGTATTGTTAAGAGTTATTTTTTGTTAACATTAATTCAATTTTGCTCAGTTATCCATTAGTCACTTTGAGGCGTCTCTATTAATAAATGAATTGCAAAACTTACACAAATGTTGTAAAAATTGTTATGCTATTGTAACAAGGTGTAAACACGTTTGACAAACTTGTCAAAGACAAATCCCCCAACAATTAAATGTAGGTCAGCTGTTTCTAAGGTTTACAATTAGAGAATTTGGTTGGAGGGGCCATGGGACCAGCTATCCTCCGGGGGGCCTGGAAAGCTCCATATTTTCTCAATTTTTCTTGGAGCAGAGAGCTTTTTGGAGAGGGGGGGGGGGGGGCTGAGACTGGGGGACTATGAAAGAAGATAAGGAACTGGACTTTAAATGGATGATCGAATTATTGTTAAACAGGTCTTATCCCCAAAAGGCCTGTCACATAAATTGGATTCAACAACTAGCAAAGTAGATGATTCCATTTCTTTGCTCAGGAGTGTAGATTAGAGTGACACTTATTTACCAAACTTAAAATTCTGAACAGTTCGCACTCCAGAACATTCAATTATCACAAAAAATAAGATTGCAATGGTAAAAGCCCTCAAATTTAGCGTTTAAACCATGCCGAAATGCTAATGAAGATTAGCATAAAGTGTACTTCAAACAATTTCCACGAAAAATTTCACTGATATTCTTTTTAAAAAGCATCAATAGTTGATTTATGAATTTTAATCAAAATCGTTGGAGCGAATTTTGAGAGAATCGAAAAAAAACTGAAAAAGTACATCAGTAAAGTACTAGTACTTTTCGGCTGATTTACTGATTTCTACTCGATTATTATTATTTTCAGGAAAAGATCGATTCTTGACTAAAGTCAGTCGACTTTTCCATCCCTAAACGCCACTTGACTACTTTGTGAGTTTTTTTTTTTTTTTTTTTTTAATAAATAAATCCCTTTTTGTTTATTATTTCTATTCATGTAGCACTTAGAATAAAAAAGACATTATTTCTTTAATAAACTTCAATGTCTTTTTTATTCAATCAAAGAAGTCATTTGAAAAAATATCTTACCCGTAGAGACCGGAAATATTGATTCGTTGTTAATTTGAGACTCAACCCATTCCATCAAAAGGGTGACATATTGGGGTGCAGGAAGTGGAATTGGCTTCTTATATTTCGCTCCATCCGCCCATAAATATTCAAATTTTGGACCACCACTCATTGTTGGACACGATGGCTCAGTACAAAATTCCGACACGGTGCCATAAATTAAATTTATCCTGTTGAAAAAGTCAACCACTGAAACAAAAAGTCAAATTTTAATATCAAATAAATATATTTATTTTTAAGGAAAAAATGCGGAGGAAAGATGTTGAATGATCAGGAGATAAATAAAAGAATTTTTTTGCCATAATTACTTTTACTCATGTCATTTTTGTTAAACGACACTGACACATGTCGTTGAGACTAATTTTTGTCATCAAAAATAATGATAGGAGAACCAAGATCAGGAATTATTATCAACGGCCTGGATTCTGAAGATACGTGGCGTTTAATCCCCAAAACGTTGACATGGGTAATAAGTAATTTGGATCAAAAAGATTTATCTCTTGATCAATTTTGAAATTCTGAGAGATTGGTAGAAAAAAAAAACAGTAAAATTTTAAGAAACTGCTTTATATTAATAAATACAGGGCCGGATTTAAGAGAATGCCGCCTATAGGCTAAAGTCTATTTGCCCCCCCCCTCCCTCTCTAGTTCATATTTTCTTAATATTTGTTTTATACAATGTTTTATACGATAAACATATATTGAAAAATTGCCAAACTGCCGCCCTGGAAATTTTTGCCGCTCTAGACTGCAGCCTTCTTAGCCTGTTTAGAAATATGGTCTCTGTATTGATATTATATATTAGTGCAGATATTTTGGCTGGTTTAAAGCCTGGTCATATCAGGATAAATAAATAGGGCTTATACATGTTTAAACTATGTGTTGGGCAGGGCCGCAGACAGACTTGACGGGCCCCAGGGCTACATAATAATACTAAGGGTGGGGACCCTTAGTTTTTTTTTTAGTATGTAAAAGGCTATTGTGCCAACAATTTTTTACACAGTTTTTGACACAATTTTTGAAACGGTTATACATAGCTTACAATATTTATTTAAATAAAAAAGTTATTTAAAAATTTTTCAAAATTTCCTAAACCATAAGTTTTTGAGGCCACAGACAGAGGACTTCCGGGGAGGTCTGGGGGTATGGAAAATTTTATTTTTTTTAAATTTTAAGATTTGAGCTTGAAGGGTCCGGGCCCCTTCAGGAAAAAATTTCAAAAAAATGATTTTTTTTTTTAATTTATATTTTAACCATTGAAATTATTTTTTATTAGAATTTTAAGGTTGGAACGCAAAGGGCCCGGGCCCCGGGGATATAGCCCCCCTGCCTGCGGCCCTGGTGTTGGGAATGAAAAACTGAGCATTAATGAGTCTTTTAATAAATTAAATGCAGTCACAGTTATTTTAACGTACCCACCCTCCAGGGGGCCCCGAACCTTGGGCCGAGGGGAAGAGGCATCGTCTAGCTATCAAACAAGTTTATACTCATGTCTTGTGAATTAAAAACTCTGAGCATTAATGAGTCTTTCCAATCAAGCTACTGGCAGTCAGTATTAACTTCAAAACTCTCTATATTTAAATTAATTGGTATTTTTAAAAAGCCCATCAATATAAGACGTGTTTCATTAGAGATTCATTCATTTTAGGACAAGGCAGGGCTATTGAATTTCAAAAGAAAGTGTATAAATCCTGTGTGAAGAGTATTTTCTATTTTTATTTTTGTCCCGAAGAGTACCATGAACTGCGATCCAATCGTTGAGATCTTCCCCATGAGGCAGTTGCACCACATGTCTCAAATTGATTCCTGAGCTCAGCGATGCTTGGGCTTGTTTATGCAATGAGTATCGGAGAGTGCCTGGCTCGAATCGTTTTTTCGGTCGAAACGTCTAAAAAAAAAAATTAAATAAATAAAAAATCTTAGAAAAAAATAAAATGATGGTTTTTAGTCAAGGGATTAAAACATTTTTAAAAGCACAATAGGCCCTCGGGCTTCGTGTAGTAGGTAGTGTGCTTGCCTAAAAAGTGTGGGTGTTTAAAAAAAAAAAAAGCTCAATAACAAGTTAGAATATTTCTTTTTGGAAGGTGTTCAGTGAATTTTAAATTTTTTTATTTGATTATTTTGTTGTTTTTTTTTTAAATGATATGAAAAATTCTGAATAGAAACGTTTGTGGTTCAAACTTATAAAAGAAATCCTATAAATATTTCCTTTTTTTTATAAAAACAATAAAATAATCACATGAGAAAATGAACAGTGAATGGAGCTTTAAAATTCACTCACTGAGGAGTGAATTAATAGAAATTAGAGACTGCTAAAATAATAAGTTTGGACTATAGTCGGAAAATAAAAGAATAGCAGATAAAATTATTTTATTTATTAACCCACTAGGCTGACGTTTCGGTCTTGGTCAAGACTATCCTCAGAGCTTGCGGGCTATAGGTAGAGGCAATTTAAAAAAAAAGATGTGTCGGAAAAAAGATAAATAATAGGTATTTTCACCTAATTAAATATATTATGGAAGGATGCATTGTAGGAATAGAAGGGGTTGTGGGTTGTTGTAAAATAAGGGACTTTTTTTCTGCATTTATTGTTTCATTAATATTTTCTTTTAAATATAAAAATAAATAAGAGAAAGTATGAATGAATTTAATCTCTATAATCCAATTAGTTTAATTGTGATGATATACCTTCTTGAAATTTATTCGATAATAATTAAATATACCTGTTTTTTATTTGCGAAGGCAATCAATTGAAAATGTTTTATAATGAGATGACAAGGACATTTCCCCTTCCATTCAAAGTAGGAACCTTGTTGGTTTGGTGTTTACGTAAGTAATACCAAATACATAATCAACAAGGATTTTGAAAATCTTTACGAATGACTCAATTTTATTTTGAATCATAGGCGTAGGGGGAAGTTTGGGGTTGTAAACCCCTCCAGGGGATATGAACCAAGACTGGATATTTTACAAAACATCTTAAAATGGTCAATAAAATATTTTAAAATTAAAAAAATATTTTTATCATTTAAGTCAAAAATACTCTATAAATTTATAATCCTTAGAGATTTTGAAAGATATAGAGTGAGAGGGGGATAAAAAAAAGACCATTTTTATTGAGAGCACAATTTTCTCAGCACTCCAGGACCAAATCTTGCAAAATTTATTGCAAATTAAGAAACAATTATGTTTACTCCCCCTTTCATAAATACCTAGGGAGAAGAAGGAAAATTGTAGGTCCTTCTCCCATTATAAATTTCTAGATTTACTTGTTTTGACTAATAAAATAATATTGGAGTGTGCCGTATCCCCTGGGGGGTCATGTCAAATTTTCAAGACAATTCGTGGCCTTAAGAAAAAACTTTTGGGAATGCAATTGTCAACGCCTCCTCCCCCACTGCCCTTAATCTATCTGCTTTTGATTTACAAAGGAAAATTACTTCTAGATCCCCAAATAAATGAATTAAAGGAAATATTTAACATTTACGAATAATAAAACATACTGGAGCTTTTTTCTGGTGATTTTATTATCCTTATTATGTTTATAATCCGTTGACAATTTGTAAACATGTGATTAACGCATGAGGGAGTTTTAAGTTCAATGCCGAAAAGTTAACAAGTGGGAAAAAAACTGCATTATATTTTAATTTTTTATCAAAATTATAAAAAATCTAGTTTTTTTATTTAACAATGCATTTATATTGATAGGTGACAGGGCGGATGGATTGACACCCCACGTCTAAACAATTAAAACAATAGTATTCGTATTTTTATTGACCAGTTCGCTTTTATATATCCATTTAATTTAAAAAATAAATTTATATGAATGATAATCATAAATATTAATGATTTGTTTTAGCAAATGAATTCATTATTTTTAAGCTAAAAATAAATCTATTTTTTAAACAGAAACAGGTGTATAAATAAAACGCATTAATAACATTACCGGCTTACTTGAATTCAATTTAATAAAATAAAATAATAATTACCTTTCCTTTTTGAAAGAATTCAACGAATCCACTTAATGCCATTTCTTGTATAATTCAATCACTGATTACCTTTAACTAAACTCTCATTGCATTCGATCCATTCAAATTTATCTTCTCTCCCGAATAGGGAGAGGAAAAGAGAAAACGGAGAAAAAAATAGAAAGAAAAACTATCAAGTGAGTGAGAGAGAAAGAGCGAGGAAAAAAAACCACAAAAATAGATAAAAAGTAGCAGGAAATAAGATAGCGTTGAAAAGATAAGTTTTCAATTATTGTAGCTAACTTCATCCCGAAGTATTCTGAAAAAGACAATAAAAAAAAGAGGCTCTATAAAAGGCGGTAATTTTAAATATATATGGAATTATTAAAAAATATTTAAAAAGTGAAAATATAAACTAAAAAAATGACTACATAATTACATTAATTAATTTATTTGGAGTTTATAAATTAATATGAGATGTTATAGCTTTATATAAGCAGACCATGGGCGTATCCAGGATCAAATCTAGGGGGGGGGGGAAGCCTTCGAATTAAAGGCATAAAACCCTCGAGTCCTAACAAAAAAAATCACTTCTCACCAATTTTGTTTCATTTCATATCACTTTATAAACATTTAATTTTTTTTTTTTTTGCTTCTAGGGAGGGGGGGAGGGGGCAGCTGCCCCTCGCTGGGTACACCCATGAAGCAGACCATAAGTTTTTGACCATTTTAAAGAACACTTTCGGCATTTAAGGCTATTTAGACTTTAAGAATATAACTTTTCAAAATAATTAATAATAATCCTAAATGACACAAAAAAGATATTAAAATTTGGAGTGAATCGGACCTCAGGAGGTATAATCGACCACCAATATTTTTAGTGATAAGCTGAAATTTATTGGAAATTAAGTAGCAATTAAGAACCTTTGTTACAAGCTTTTTCTCCTTCATAGGATAGTAGGCCTATAGGCCCTGAACCCCCTCTGCCTATAAATTTCTGGGTACTCCAATGTTATACCTCTGTACTATC
>JAKCPI010019328.1:0-10333 GCA_023213315.1 Euborellia annulipes | reverse complement strand
TTTTACTTTCTCGTATAGAGAAAGTTATGTAATCGTAAAAAAATTCGACTTCGAGATTTTGATGTTTCTCCACGTTTTAGACCTCCCTGAGTCCAAAAAAACCATTTTTGGCATTATGTCTGTGTGTGTGTGTGTGTGTGAACACGATTGCTTAAAAACCAAAGCAGCTAGATCGATAAAATTTGGTATATGCCCCTTACACTAAAATTGTAGATTTCTATCAACTTTTGGAGTAAATACGTCACTTGGAAGTAGTACTTTACTTAAAAAGTTTTTTCGAAAATTTTGAAATTTTCAATTTTTTTGTTATATTATGATAAAATACTCTATTTTAAAAAGTTTTTATTCTTTGACATTTTTTCGAAAACTGAATAGTTTTTGAAATAATCAAAGAAGAAATAGAAAACTTTCGTTAATTTTGATAAAAAATCAAAACAAAATCATACAGGTGTCATTAAAAAAAGGGCAAATATAAACAAATGAATTTGTGAAACAAATGAATTTTTTTTTTTTTTTTTTATTTATTATCGGCTGCGGCAGAAGCCATCCAGCCCCATTTTTATTTACATTTACATTTGTTTGTTAACAATACAATTTTTTTTTTTTTTTAACATTTCAAAATAATATAATTATTGGTTATGTGGGCGGATGACATGAGTAAAGCGATGCAATGAGAACGGGAAGAGAGAAAAAAATAAAATAAATAAAAAGATAAATAAATAAAAATAATAGAGCATACAAACAAAAGCAAAAATCAAAATACAATCACACCACAACACAGGACAAACAATCTGACTGATACAGCGTCAAAATAACAATTCAAATGGCATAAAAACAAAACAAAACAAGGTAATATAACATCAATACAAAAGAAAATAAAATAAAATCCAAATAGCATCAAAACAAAGGCAAAAATCCAAATAAAAGATCATCAAAATACAAACAAAGATCAAAATGAAATATTATCAAAACCAAAGCAAAAATTAAACAAAATCAAAATAAAATAACGTTCAGACAAACATAAAAAAAAAAAAAAAAAAAATTCCCCAAAATACAGAGTGTCCTCAAAATAAAATATCATCAAAACAAGACCTCCAAAAATACATGGGCTCCAAACAAAACCAACATTAGAAACAAAATAAATCAAATCAAAATAACTTCAAAACAAAATTGAAATAAAACGAAAGCTACATATCAATATATACGGTAATACAAACAATAAGACTCTAAAGTGTAATTTTGGATCTATTGCAAAATGTGTTCAGTGCTAAAATATGAACATAATCAGGACTTTTTAGGAATTTACAAATGAATTTGTTTATATTTACCCTTTTTAATGACACCTGTATGATTTTGTTTTGATTTTTTATCAAAATTAACGAAAGTTTTCTATTTCTTCTTTGATTATTTCAAAAACTATTCAGTTTTCGAAAAAATGTCAAAGAATAAAAACTTTTTAAAAATAGAGTATTTTATCATAATATAACAAAAAAAATTGAAAATTTCAAAATTTTCGAAAAAACTTTTTAAGTAAAGTACTACTTCCAAGTGACGTATTTACTCCAAAAGTTGATAGAAATCTACAATTTTAGTGTAAGGAGCATATACCAAATTTCATCGATCTAGCTGCTTTGGTTTTTAAGCAATCGTGTTTACACACACACCCAGACGTAATTCCAAAAGAATATACGAGAAAGTCTCGGGGAAGTCAATCCCCATATTTCACCCTCGCATTCACACACCCATACACACAGTCTTTTTGGCAACTTAGGCCATTTAAGACTTAAACGATACCCGTTATTTGTAAATATATTTATTGGGGGTCCAGGCATTCTTATTTATGCCATTTGGTATCCAAATTATATTTATTAAGGTGCGCGTCTCGGGGTGCTAATTTTGGGAGTTTCCAGCGGCCACAATTTTGAAGCTATCGACCTCAATTTTTTTTAAAATTAAAGCTATTTAAAATATCTACAACTTGTAGAAGCCCTTTTTTTGATTTTCGAAAAAATAAAATTTTTTTTAAGATTAATTGCATTAAATAAAAAATATTTTTAAAAAATTCGCTCTATATCTTTCAAATAAAATGGAATAAATCCCTTTTATTCCTAAAGGAAAAACTAACGCCATCTCTTGCCGCCTAGAGTAACTCGATAGTGAATCGTCTTCTAACGGCTTTTCGAGACGCGCACCTTAATCGAGGGTAGTACCTAATGAGAAAAAAAATATACCTAATTTTTTTCTTTATATATTTAATAAAGCTGACTTTCTATGTTGGAACCATCTTCAGAGCTGGCAAAAGGTCTTTATCTAAAGGTTCATAGTGGATTTTATACATTTTTAGAACCTTTTTGTTATATAATTAAAATATATAGGCCTACCCAGTATGATGATCAGGCATAGAATTATATTTTATTATATAACAAAAGGTTCTAACCATTTTGATACCAAATGGTTTAAATAAGAATGCCTGGACCACAATATATATATATTATTCACAATAACGGTTATCGAATAAAGTCTTATATGGCCTAAGTTGCCGAAAAGACTGTGAGTGTGGATGGGAAAAAAAGTGTGAGTGTTAAAAAAAAAGGTTCTAAAAACTATGACTCTTTTATAGACTTTGTCAGGTATAGCTAATAATGAAGATGGTGCACAACACGTCCGAAATGTCAGTTAAAAAGAAGTAATAAAATAAAATAGCTATATTTTCTTATTATTAAAATTTCCCACTAGCTGATTAAAATATTTTAATTAGTGAATTTTTTTTGAAAGAAACTTTCATATAAAATGATATAATAAAAAGAATCCAAGGTTTCGACTTTGACCAGTTCTTAAACCACAGAGGTTTCAATATGGAATTTGATAATTGATGAATAAAACCAATTGATTGAAAGAAATTGTATAATTTTTATATAAGCGAATTAATTTTTTTTAGGAAAAGTATTTTAAGTGTCGACCCGCTCTCCTTCGCCCTTCAAAAAAAAAAAAAAAAAAAAAAAAACGCCCGAAGCTAAGAAATTTTCCAAATCAATTTTTTTACGAGATTGGCTGGCGCTTTGCCCAGGACCACCCACCCCCACCTTCGATTTATTCGCA
The DNA here is from genome assembly GCA_023213315.1 of Euborellia annulipes. Lineage (NCBI taxonomy): Eukaryota > Metazoa > Arthropoda > Insecta > Dermaptera > Anisolabididae > Euborellia > Euborellia annulipes. The sequence goes on along the minus strand of JAKCPI010019328.1, from coordinate 7,234 downwards.
TTCTAAATTCCAATTTCCTTTCGAGTTATTATTTTGTTTTAAATCAAAAATACCTGAAATGAATGATTTACCCCTGAGGAATATGCAATCGTTTAATAGAGACATGTTTGGATGCCTATCCAACAAGGTTATTGAATTATTTTTATTCTACTAACAATAGTAATTAGTTGTGATGTACCGATTATAGCCTAAGCCGATTAACGATTAGTCGTTGATAAATAAACAAATTCCCAGTACTAATATAAACAATTTTTTTTTGTAAATTAACACTATGCAAGCTTTTAATACCAAAATTAATTGGTTTGCTATTTTAAAAGCCGATTAGTTGAACAAAATTTTTTCCATTTTTCACTTTGACAGATTAATTAATTATTCTTTGATAGGCCTAGATATCTACTATTATTAAACAATCCACAAAATTAAGATGTTAAATATTTAATTTTTATATCATAATTTTTGACTTTATGCGTAGGTGAAAAACAAATATTTAACCCAACTTCGTTAAATTTAATATGAAATTCATTAGATTTTGTTATTATTCATATGAAATTCGTTTCAATTAATGGAAAGAAAAATAAAATTCATTCTAATTAGAAATATTATTCTAATTTATATTTATTTTATGTAATGAGAAGTTAGATAAACTGTAAAAAAAATATGATATATATTTTTGGGTTTGCATTTTTTAATATATAGTTTGTGAAATCAAATTCATAAACTTTATTAAGTTTATTTAGAAAAAAAAAATCTGGTGTGACTGGCGCACAGCACACAACTTTCTCTTACCCTTCGGTAAGAGAAAGTTGCGCACTATCTGGTCACACCAGATTTTTTGTGTCGAGATATATTTAGTTTCCGATAGCACCTTAGTTTCAAACTTGCATTTTAAATGTTGACTGCTTCAAATAAACTATGGTTATTTGTCAAAATTTTAATCTCATATTTGGACATTTTATACACAATATAGAATCGTAAATAAATACAAAATTTCATAAGAATTGGAAAAAAAAATTTTAAATGCCTAAAAAGTTCTAAAGGGGACCCCCTTTTGAATCGAAATTAACATACAAATCCCTATAGGAAATTAACATTGTTCCTATGCGAAGATGAGGTGGAAAGGGAATTTAAAAGAGTAGAGAGAGACGATAATGTTTGCAAGTGAGAGAGAGACATATATGTTTTCTTTGAAACAATTAAAGACACAAATAAATTTAAAAAAAATCTGGTGTGACTGGCGCACAGCACACAACTTTCTCTTACCCTTCGGTAAGAGAAAGTTGCGCACTGTGCTGGTCACACCAGATTTTTTGTGTCGAGATATATTTAGTTTCCGATAGCACCTTAGTTTCAAACTTGCATTTTAAATGTTGACTGCTTCAAATAAACTATGGTTATTTTTCAAAATTTTAATCTCATATTTGGACATTTTATACACAATATAGAATCGTAAATAAATACAAAATTTCATAAGAATTGGAAAAAAAAATTTTAAATGCCTAAAAAGTTCTAAAGGGGACCCCCCTTTTGAATCGAAATTAACATACAAATCCCTATAGGAAATTAACATTGGCCAAATGCGAAGATAAGGTAGAAAAATTTAAAACGCGTAGAAGAGAGAAGATAGTTTTGTGAGAGAGAGAGAGATATATATGTTTTCTCTGAAACAATTAAAGACACAAATAAATTTAAAAAAAATGGGAATTTAAATAATAATTGATTTTTTTTTTTTTTTTTTTTTTTTTTAAAAACATTCACACTTTTTCTCATTCACACTCACACTCACACACACATTCACACAGTCTTTTCGGCATCTTAGGCCATTTAAGACTTTTACGATATCCGTTATAGAAATTAATATACATATATGGGGTCCAGGCATTCTTATTTAAGCCATTTGGTATCCAATTGGCTTAAATAAAATCATCGGACTGCCTGGGGTCCGAACCCGCGACGTTTGGTATATGAGGTTAGCACGCTAACCTCTACGCCATGCCCCGAGGGCATTTGATTTTTAATCTAATAAAAAGAAAAAGATTTAAATTCCGTTACCATGGCAACCATTTCTATCTTTCCTATGAAGAACAAGAGTAAAGTGGTCTTCAGAAGATTTCAACAGCAAAATGAGAATATACATTTTAAAGAGCATCTAAAAAATAATTGATTTTTGAATTTAAAAAAAAAAAAAATCCTTGGAGGGAATTTTGAGAAAATCGAAAAAAACTGAAAAAGTACATCAGTAAAGTACTAGTACTTTTTGGCCGATTTTGTTCAAAAGCTTATTTTGAGCTTGTGGGAAGGTACCTAAGTTAAATATAAAATTTCAATCCGGTAGCTCAACTCCTTCATGCTAAAAATCTGTCCACACATACAGACACACACACACACACACACACACACTACATACACACACACACACAGACCAATTTGCGGGACCCACTTTTTTTGGACTCAGGGGACCTCAAAACATGTATATCCATCAAAATCTCGACATCGAATTTTTGACATGATCGCAATACTTTCTCTCCTATATATTTCATATATAGGGTACGAGAAAGTAAAAAATGGGAATTTAAATAATAATTGATTTTTAATCTAATAAAAAGAAAAAGATTTAAATTCCGTTACCATGGCAACCATTTCTATCTTTCCTATGAAGAACAAGAGTAAAGTGGTCTTCAGAAGATTTCAACGGCAAAATGAGAATATACATTTTTAAAGAGCATCTAAAAAATAGTTCATTTATGAATTTAAAAAAAAATCCTTGGAGGGAATTTTGAGAAAATCGAAAAAAACTGAAAAAGTACATCAGTAAAGTACTAGTACTTTTTGGCCGATTTTGTTCAAAAGCTTATTTTGAGATTCTTCAAAGGTACCTAAGTTAAATATAAAATTTCAATCCGCTAGCTCAACTCCTTCATGCTAAAAATCTGTCCACACACACATACACACAGACACACACACACACACATACATACACACACACACACACACACAGACCAATTTGCGGGACCCACTTTTTTGGACTCAGGGGACCTCAAAACATGTATATCCATCAAAATCTCGACATCGAATTTTTGACATGATCGCAATACTTTCTCTCTATATATTTCATATATAGAGGTAAGAGAAAGTAAAAATTGTAATATTAATAATTATAATCTGAAGTGTCTTTGCAAAATGGAGAAAGATATTGATCATAAAAGCAATGAAAACATTAGAAATGCTTTTAGAAATATGCTTCTTCGCCACGGCTTAAGACATTCTGGTTAATCTTTAAAAAAATTTTTTAAAGCGCATTCTCTCGCTTAAAATTTGTTTTTTTTGTAGGCCTACTACACATAAAAAAATTTTTGTTCAAATCGGTGAGGGGAAGGTCGTACACTCCGCTTGTTAATAAAATTAATATTTATATTGAACCATTACTTATTTATTTTTAATCAGATTCTTCTTTATAGGTCAGTGATATTTGAATAAGGTCTGTAATCAGGGTTTTTATTTTTTTGAATAAGAATTGTGCGTACAGAAACTGAGGTAAGATAGCTCCCGATTGTTTCTTAATCCTTTGATTTCTATGTTGTTTTTCTATCATCTTTATTTCATCATCTATTATTAATAATTTTTATATTTTCGGTGATGCGTTTGTGTTATTTTTATGAAGACATAAAACTTTTGCCTGTTTTGTAGAGAGGCAAATAAGAGTTAAATTATTAAAGAGTGTAAAAATGGCAACGTTATGAGAATTATTTAGAAACAAGACTTAAAGGCTCGTAAAATGAAGACACACAATTTATTCTTTGAAATTAAAATGAGAAAATATAATAATATTATGAAATTATATCCTCATCATTTTTTTCTTTTTTCTTTTGTTTCTTTTTATAATATCACTTTAAGAATTTTCAATCTAAATCTAAAATCATAAATTAAAATTTTTTACTTCTTAAATGAAAAAAATATATAAGTCTATATACTGTACATAGGACTATATACTGTACATGTATTTAAAATAAGTCTTTTGAAATTAAATATTAAAAATTTTTAATTATTATTTGAGTTATATAATTTATATAATAAATTCAAGAGAGAATTAAAATAGATTTTTCACTAATTTATTTATTAAAAAAATACATTTGTTCTGTTTAATCAAAAATTTCATATATAAAAAAAAAAATATATGTTTGTTTTGAGATGTTTAAATTAAAATTTTATGTATTAAAAATAATTTTATTTTACTTTTTTTTTTTCAAAATAATGTTAATATGATAATTAAAAAAAAAAAAAATCATTTATATTTAATAAAAATTAAATTGAATATCTGGGAAAAATTAATCAAAAGTACAGGTGATATTATTTTAATTTTTAATCTAATAATAATGAGAATATTTATTAAAATAGAAAAATAATTCAACATGGTTACAAATTTCTCATTCCATAAACTTAACCAGAATATCCCCTATCTCCTTCTACATCTTTTTTCCACAGGCTTTTTCTAGCTTCCCAGTATTTTTTTTTTTTTTAATAAAAACACTCACACTTTTTTTTCTCATTTATACTCAACACTCACCACACAGTCTTTTCGGCAACTCAGGCCATACAAGACTTTATGCGATAACCGTTGTTATTTATAATATCTATTGGGGGTCCAGGCATTTCTATTTAAGCCATTTGGGATCCAAATGGCTTAAATAAAATCATCAGCCTGGGATCCGAACCCGCGACGTTCGGTATAGAAGGTAGGCACACTACCAACTACACCAAGCCCGATGGCTCCCAGTATTTAGGCAAAAATGTATTTATTTTTGGGCTTCAATGACATCAAATCATTTAAATTATTTTAAAATAATGCTTGATAATTAAATATAGGGCTATAGGTTCATTGATTTCCTTTTAGAATGAATAGAAATGCCATAAACAGTCTTTTTTTAAACAAATTCATAAAAATACTAAAAAAAATAATAGGTAAGATAATACAAGTATTAAACTATTTTTTAAATCGTAGAAACGACTGGGATTTAGGCAACTAGTAACGAAAAAGAATGGAAGGATAAAGGGGAATAAGAAACTCCTCCTCCTTCACTCCCACTTGTGCCCACACTGTGACTTTTCTTATTTTCCTATTAGGCCAGAAGTAGTAGGCGGGGCTTAACGTTCTACTTCCTTTCCATATTCCTCCTTCTAGTGCAGCGTCTTTCAAACTGTGAGGCGTGGACTAGTCTAAGGGGGGGGGGGCGAATATTAGCTACCAAAAAGAGAAAAATATTTTACCAATCTCCTAGTTTTTCCTAGGAAGTACAAGAGTAAAGTGGTATTCAAACAATTTTGAGAGTAAAATGAGAATATACGTCTTAAAGAGAATCTGAAAAATATTTGATGAGATTATACCAATTTTAATAAAAATCATTAAACAAATTTTGAAAAATTGAAAAAAAAAAAACTGAATAAGTATAGAGCCTACACTTTGGCCAATTCTATTCTATTTAAAAAGCTTCGAGTTACGTGCCAGGGGGTACCTAATTTAAATATAAAATTTCAACCTGGTCAGACTGCCTGGGTTCCGAACTCTTAACTCTAACTCCACTAACCTATTAGCCACGGGAGGATATTACAAAAGTTGATAACATCAAATAAATTCAATGAGGCAAATTAACAAATTATTTGTTTCACAGCAATATTTATTTTTAATTAAAGTTTAAAAAACTTGGAAAATAAAAAAAAAACCTGATAAGAATTTTTAAACATTTTTTTATCTCTTTTATAATAAAATTTCTCTGTCTCTCTCTCTTCATCTTTTAAATTTCTTCTATAAAATATGAAAATTAATGCTTATCATTAATTTCAATTTTAATTCTTTAGATTTGAATAAAATTTTTATTTTCTCTCCGTTGTCGTATTCAAACTCATTTGATTAGAAAATTTTTACCGAAATTAGTTAAGACAATTAAACTTAATCAAAAGATAAAATTAGATTTTACGCAAGTTAACTCGTCTTAAGGGATAATATTACCTCAGGTCTCTCCCTTCGCAATTCCATTCCTACCTTCATTTGTATATTAAATAGAGAACTAAACAAAGCAATATATTGCCCTGTCCCACAATTGAAGCCGCCATAAAAGTTTATCGATAAAATTTAAAGCTATGAACGTATTCGTGTACGAACATTTCGCTATATGAATTGTTACCCCTTCCACCATTCCTTTCCGGACCCCTACCACCGCTCCCATCGACCCCCGGGCAAAAACGTTACATTCTAACCTGATGAAATGAATATATACGATTTTGAAATGAATTTGATATTGAATATGATTCACGGAAAACCAACCAAGTTGTTACATTTTATTGAAGGTCATAGGTTATTTATATTTTAATTCTTTTATTCGAAAAAGAAATAGGATTATTTTATAACTACATTATCTTATTTTATAAAGAGAAAAGGCCTATAAAAAAATTACCTTTAGAAATGAAAGGATTGAATTGATATTTAATGATGATGAAATTTTTAAATATTTTCCCGTGTAAAAATGATTGCAGGGACCCACACCACGCCCGCAGCAGGTCTGCATAGTAAACCTTGAGGGGCTCACGGGGATACACACCACCGCATCAGGGACATACACAGTAGAACGAAAGTGACTAGAAGAAAAAGTGTGTCCCTGGTGCCGGAGTGTGATGCATCCCTGTGTGTCCCTCATGATTCATAGTTATGCCCCTTTTTTTTTTGATTATTTTTACTGCTTTTTACTCGGGATTTTCTTTAAATAAACACTCTTCCTTCGTGTTCATTCAGATTGTTTTTTTTTTTTAAACACTCACATTTTTTTTCTCATTCACATTCACACTCACCACACCCATTCACACAGTCCTTCAGCAACTTGGGAGCATTTAAGACTTTGACGGTAACCGTTATTATTTGGGGTCCCGAACCAGCGACATTCGGTATAGAAGGTAGGCACGCTACCAACTACACCAAGCCCGAGGCTAAATCTCTGTTGACAATAATAAAAAAGATGATATAGACCTATTTGACTCGAAAAATGGATTTTCATTCATTTATTTTCATCACTATTAAAAAGCACTTTTGAATATTCACCAAAATAAATCGGAACTCTCAAAGCAGCGATGAGTAATTAAATTATTAATCTAATTAAAAGTGGATTAAGTCGTGACGATAAGATTTATAAAAAATTATTAATGAGATGGGCCTATATTAATAAGATAAAAAAAATGTTGTGTAATTAAT